>JASDQU010275395.1:0-15048 GCA_032191745.1 Picea mariana
GTTTCTTCTTATCCCAACTCCAAAGTTCAGCTAATTTACAATTGTTTTCAAGCCCATAATAAGCTTTCCATCCCCCAATAATCCTTTTCTCAATGCTATAATTCCAATTAAGTTTGTGGTGAATATCAATTCCAATATATTTGTATGAAGTCACTTCCTCCAAGCTGTTTTTGTCATATAACAAGGTATCACAAGGGATATTATTGGATTTAATAATCATGACCTTAGTCTTATTAGTATTAACAGTCATACCCATATTAGAGAAAAAATCCTTGAGGATTCTTAGTTTTTTTTCAAGATCATGGGGACTCCTTGCCATAATAATGATATTATTGGCATAAAGAAGAATATTTATGACTATACCAGTGAGAGTAGGGCTGACACAACTTGCTTTTTCCAAGAATTCTTCTAATTTATCAATGTATATGCCAAAAAGGGTAGGGGACAAGGGACAACCTTGTTTGACTATGATATTGCAGTTAATATTTTTTGACCAGCCCTCGGTGTTTTTAAACTTAGCAATAATGTTCTCATACATCCTTATTGCAGCAACCCTCAACTCGAGAGGAAATTTTATCTCTTCCAACCTGTTCCAAAGGTTTTTCCTAAGAACCATGTCAAAAGCTTTTCTAAAGTCAACAAAACAACAAAAAATATTGGCTTTAGTATTGCAGAAATCCTCCGCAATCATCCTAAAGGTAACAATATGGTCCACATTTGAATGATATCTCCTAAGCCCGGCCTGACCTTTAGCTCTTTTACCATGACTTTCTAGCCAAATGTTAATCTTCTTTTCCAAAATAATTCCATAAAGCTTGGCTAAAATTAGGCGAATCATAATGGTCCTATAATTAGAGGGAATGTATTAATACTTTGATTTATGATGATGATGATGATGATGATTAATGTCCACTAAGACCTAATTGGTCTATCGGACCTTAAGAGGGTAAGTGATTACTTGTGATTCTTTAGAATTTTGTTTATGTGCTTGAAAAGAATTAAGAGAAGATTTCCAAGATCACCATACTTTTGTTGAGTTAAGAGGTTAGGAAGGTTGGTAGTGTGATCAATATTTTGAAAAATCGATCTAATATGGGTATAGGCTGGACAATCTAAGAGAAGGTGATTTTCATCTTCAACATTCTTAATGTCACAAAGGTGACACACTCCTTCATCCCATCATGTTTTAGGAATTGACAAACACCCAGTTTCACTATGGAGCTCATGAGAATTTGTTCTTATCTTATATTTTTTTCTTTACACTTGGAAAAATAGATAGATAATTTTGATATTCTAGATTAGGGTTGATTAGATATTTATAATACCTTAATTTTCTTTTTTCCTCTAACTCTTTATCACACCACGTTTTTTCCTTAAATTTTGATTTGACGTTTTTATAGTAATGTAATAATATATTGTTAATGTATTAATATTTTAATAATGATTATCTAAATACATTAATTTTAATTTATTACTACTTTATTAATGTATTATTAATGTTTTCTTTATTAGTGTATTAATACTTTTGCAATATATAAATTAATAATGTATTAATTAATTAATATGTTGCATTATTAATGTATTAGTAAATTAATACATTATCAATGTATCAATCAATTAATATGTTATATTACAGAAATGTAAATTAATACTTTAATTTATATATTAATAAATGAAGGAGACCCTCGTACTCTCCCTCGGGGCTGCTCGACCTCCTGGTCCAGGATCATTAAATATCCTCAAGCTGGATCAGCTCCTCAGGACCTTGCTGGTCTCAAAATAAATCAAACATAGGCCATGTTATCTCCCTTGGGATTTTCACAGTCATGATCTGATCATTATCGATTTATCTGTCGATCGACTGTTCACAATAATTGTGGGCTGCCAACGTGCTCACTCCTTATCGGAGAGTTCTATCCCCGCAATAAGAAAAGTGCTTACCCAATTTCTTTTAAATTGCGTTCATTGATCCCCTGTCCCGACAAGATCAATGACATTGGTAAATAGTGGGTTGTGAACTAGCACATCGACTAATTTTTCCTCCGCTCCTGGCAATGATTCCCCACCGAGGATTTTTTGTTCTCAGATCGATGGTTATCCACGAGTCCTTCTCTCTTATCACCCTTTTCCAAATCTCACACTAATGGGAACTAGCTCCTTCCTTGCATGTGACCTTGCACTATGACCTAGGGAATAACCTCCTGGTGCTTTGTGACATAAAAACCTTCAATCCAGATTAGATCAACATTCCTTAGCCTCCTTCACAATCAATGGTTGAGATCCACTTCGAGACTCTGCACTTTGAGAGTTAAACACTTTCAACCTCCACTTTCCCCCGAAGTATTTTGTACCCGAAGTTCCATGTCAGGCACCACTTTGGGACATTGGCCTTCATAAGTCTCAACTTTTCCTCACTCGCTTCCTCCCATAATTCTTTCACCCAGATTTCACGATTTGTTGACATGTACCTCCCAGAGATCAATGACCACAAGCCTCTTCGGTGATTCAAGATTTGGGATTTTTAACTCTCCACCTTCGCTTTCTCCCAGAACACTTCCACCCAAAGTACACAATCTATTGACATGTGTCCTTCTGGATCTGATGGCCATGATCCACTTCGGCTCTTTAGGGTTCGGGAGTTTCAAAATTATGTGCACTTGTTCCTCCTGGAGTGGTTTCAGCTAAGGATGACAGATTCCTGCCATGTTTTCTTATGGATCTAGTAGTCCATATCTTCTCCACCCACGTCGACTTCCCTTTAGAGCATTAAGCCTATGAATTTTCAGATCTCTCGCCATGTGTTCTCAACAAAAGACAGTTGTGATCTGCTTTAGCCTTCGAGACTTCGGGATTTTGTAACACTCCAAAATTGGAATCCTTCAAAGTGACTTTCCTCGAAGTCTCACATATGCCTCCATGTTTCTCTTGGAGACCAATGGCTTGGATCTATTTCCTCCTTCTGTTATTCGACAATTTTTCTTTCTCCTTGACCATAAAAATTATGAAGTTGATGCGGATTATTTTTGACATGAAATGAGAGCGGAGATATAATAGAGAAATGTATAGAGATATCGTAGATATTCAATAATATAATAGGAATGTATCATAGGTGCAACCATAAACACAGATATATAGTAATACACGATTTCTATTAATGAAATAAATGTACAGAGACTGTAAAAATACAGAGTTAAAGACTCGCTAGAATGGTAGCAGCTTATCTCTGAGAAGAGATGTGATGGCTACTCGCATTCACAAGAAGATGACTACAATGAGGCTCTAAAGGAATTTTTACAATAAATCAGAATGCCAAAAACCCTAGACATCCAAAAACCTAACCCTAGGAGATGAAGCGCCAAAATTCATGTGGGCCCCGTTTGGGTAAGTTGGTGCATCAACTTCCCGGGGTCATAACTTTTGCATATGATCTTCGTTTTAGGTGTAGGATATATCGTTGGAAAGGTATCATCAAGGATATTAATTTTGGGGTCTCAATCATGAATTTAGGAATCATTCAGAACCTCAATATCAAAAACCATTCATTTGGGCCCTCAAAATGGCCCCGGAAGTTAAAAACTGCTAAAAATAGTAAATTGCCAAAATTTCCAGAAAATTGTTTTGAGCCAATCGAAAAAGTTGGGTGGCCACTGATATCAACTTGGATCAGAAGTACTCTTTCTATGGATTTGTGTATATTACACCACCTATCCCTCTGTATGATGGATAGTTCCTATTCACTTCAAGATTTCGATGAATCCTTATCCCTGTGAACTTACGAGGGATTAAGATATGTGCACTTTACCTTGATGAGATGATTGTCAATCCTCTATGTTGAGATCCTACAGCTGGGATATATTCATCTCCTCATCGCTCTCCTTTTCTTTCTTAGATGCTAATGTAGATGTCTAGGTTTCTTCCAATAGGAGATCTGACTATTGCAATCACTCCTCGTCCTGAGATTTTTATTTCTTTTGACTTGGAAGAGTTTGTAAGTGTTTAAAGGCTTTGGCCTTTTCTCCTCCTATGAGCCCAATTTCCTGGGTATTGCCTGCACTTCTAGAAGTGTTATTTCTTCTAATATTTGAATTCACTCATTCTCCTAAGGGTCTCGACCCTTCATCTCCCTTCAAAGAGTTCTTCTGACCTCCTAGAAACCTCTTTCTCAAAGTACACCTTGTTAAGCATTTTGTACAGAGTGTTCGATAACTCTGTGAGTATCGTTGTCTGATACTCTTCTCTTTGAACTCGACAGAGATTTGTTCTTGTGAAAAATTTCACTTTCTCTATGCGCACCTGGCAGATCTCTATAGACTATTCAACAACTCTGTGAGTGTCTTCTCTTCGGCACTCCTCTTCTCTCTCTCTGAACTAGAAACATAGTTATTTTGTGCACACCTGCACCTGATTCATGCCCATATGGAAGAGCTCTAAAGAGGTCCCAATGACTCTGTCTCTTTGTGATTCCTCCACACAGATTATCCTCTAAGGTATTCAACAACCTTGAAGTTTCCCTTGAGTTTTCATCACTCTAGTGCGCCCTGTTGGCATGTTTTTCTCTGACTCAACAAAATTCAGATGCACACTCCTTATGCTGGCTACAAAACCTATAATGTTTTGTTGTGCACTCCTTCCATAGCCTAAATAATCTAGAACGATATTTCAAACTCAAAAAAGATAGATAAATGTATATTCCTATTGCATATGAAACCTATCATACATATACATCATACATAAACACAAAGATAGCACAAAACAAACATTCATTCATATGAAAATTCATAATTAGTGAAATATGTTATTTTCCATTAATTTAATTGCTTGGTTACAATATGTGCAGGTTGGACTTCCATAGAGTCTCATCTCTCTCCTCAACTCTCTTGAACTCTCTCCCAAAACTACCTACTCCTCCCATGAGGATTTATAACTGTAAAACTAAGTTTCACCTTCTTTTTTCTCTCTCTTTTTTTCCCTTTCTCCCTCTCTCTCTATTTGAGACCTAGATACAAATATATCCCCCATTTTATCAAAGAGGGATCTATGAGCTACTTCTCTCTTCACCTAACCTCCTTTATTACATTTAAGTTTCTTTAATAGCCATCTAGTCTGAATTGAATCTAAATCCATCAACATGTCATCCAGGATACATTATTTTATGTATGCGCAAAGGAATGGCTTCGTTTTCACTCTACCTTACAACATTAATCTGTATAGGATCCTATTTCAAATTTAAAATATGGGAGGGTGAATGTCTCTCCCTCTCTTGAATGTGATTTGAATGTGCTAGCTAGTTGGCACATTACTGAGGTAAAGATATGCTCATGCATCATACTCCACTGGAGGGAAAATCATGAGCTCTTCTAATCTATTGTTGATACCTTCGAGGGTCCCATACTTTCTCTTAGAGATTTCCATCTACTCCTTTTCCTTGTTGCTTCTTCTCCTATGCCACTATGGAAAGCTCTCCTATGTTCAACTTCCCTTTGTTGACTGCTTTTGTTGCTGACCTCACCATAATCCTTCTTATATCCTCTATGGTCAGTTCTTCTTCTTCATATCATGGGCATATTTAGCTAAATTGTTGGATTAGCTGACTTTGCATATTTACCCTTCTCTCATGGGCCTCCAATTCTTCACCAACATAAAAAAACACCATGTTGTTTGTTTCTCTCTTCTCTTCTGCTTCAGGTTTTAGTTCTACCATCATCTCTTTCTCAACTTCTTGGATGGAAATTTTGAGCCATTCCTTAGAATTCTCATCTCCTTCTGTTGTAGATCCCAATTCTATAGTTTCCTCATGTTCATCTCCCTGGCTGAAATTTTTGAGCAATTCCACTGAATTCTCTTCCTCCTCCATCTCTTGGGCACATTGAAATGTGTGTTCTTTTTCCTCCTTACCAATTTGATCAATATGAACCTTCATGTTATCTTCATCTTCTGTGGAATTAGATGGCCACTCTAATGCATATTTCAGTTCTGTAGTCTCACCACTAAGTTGTTGATTATTTTTATCCTTTGACAGATCGACTTGTGTCATCTCCCTTATTGGCATATCTTCAGCTTCCTCCAGCTTCTCCTTATGATGGCATCATGTTTCCCTTTCCATGACTGCATCTTGGCAGTCATTTTCTGTCTCTAGATTGTTTATCCAATCCTCCAGCATCTTCATTCCCATCTCCCATTGAGTTCGAAAAACTGCCTACTCCTCCTCTTCTACTAGGGAAGACATGAGTTCCTTCTCCTCCTCCTTCTCTTTGAAATTCCTTGTTGGTTGTCTTTCCTCTGCTGCATCTGCATCATAGATGCAGTTAGTTTCAAAATCATTTGACCCAATGGCCATTCTCTTGGGTTCATGTTGCATCACCTCCTCATGTGCAACACTCTTACTAGCCTCTGTTGGACTATTTGGCAGTAATATTTGAATTCCCCAATGATCAAAACACTCCTTTGGTCCTCTTTCTTTGTGATGGAAGTATTTAAATTCTCATCATCTTCGTTCACATGGAGTGCGACTCCACATGAATCTTCATACTGATGAGGCTTCTCCTTTGCCTCCATTTCATTTGTCAGCACCCCTTTTTGATATGAAATCTCTTCAGAGCTCCTGAGACCTTTAGACAGTCTCATATTTCCCTTGCCCACCTGGAAAATTCAGATTTCATTCATACCCTCTAGGAATTTTATGAGATGTTTGTTTGATCTCATATCCTCCTCATCACTTAGGTTCCTTCCAGTCTCTGGTTCACAAATGTGAATAACTTTCTCCTCTGTGTCACTAAGGTTTTGAGCATGCCTCAACCACTTCCTCACTACTTGTTACTGCTTTTTGGCTAACAACTTATGGACATACCACTTTGATTTCCTCTTCAAAGGCCATTCATATGTCTAGTGTACCTTTGCTTCCTGCTACATCCTCAATGTTAGCTTCTCCATTATTTATCTTATCTCCCTGAGCTCTTTTTCTATATCAACTTTGTTTTTCTGCTAGTGGTCCTTTTCTTGACCACACTTATAGTATTTAGTATCCTTATTCCTCTTACCTCATACCACCTGACTGTCTACCATTTGTTGCACACATTGCAACAATATTTATAGATAATTTTACTATGTCTCCTCCTTCACCTTCTACCCACAGATGAGATTAAGCTCTTGATACCATTTGATGTTATGAGACTATCTCCTTTCAACTACTCATCTTTTCCTACGATATAAATACAAATTTTAGGCTTTGATACCACTTGACGCAGAACCCCCTTACTCTCCCTCGAGGTTGCGCGACCTCCTCATCAAGGATCGTTAAATATTCTCGAGTGCGACACAGGCCCTGCTATTTCCCTTAGGATCTTCATGATCACAATCAGATCGTTATCAATTTGTCTATCGATCGATGGTTCACAGTAATTGTGGGATGCCAACATGCTCACTCCTTATCGAAGAATTATTTCCCCACAATAAGAAAATTTATCACCTAATATCCTTTAAATAACGATCATTGGTAAATAACGGGTTGTGAAATAGCACGTCCAATAATTTTTCCTCTTCTCCACGCAATGATTCCCCATAGTCAATTTTACATTCTTAGATTGATGGCTATCCATGGGTCCTTATCTCTTAGCACCCTTTTCCAAATATCAAACTAATGGGCACTAGCTCCTTCCTTGCATGTGACCTTGGGCTGTGACCTAGGGCTTAACCTCCTGGCGCTTTGTGACTTCAGATCCTTTAACCTACATCAGATCAATGGTTATCGACTTCCTTTGCAATCAACGATCAAGATCCACTTTGAGACTCAGTGCTTGCGAATTTTGGCACTTTCGACCTCCCCTTTCCCTTGGAGTATTCCATATCATAATTTCTAGGTCAGGCGCCATGTGTCCACCTCAAATCAATGGCTCTAGTCCACTTCAGAACATTGGCCTTTGGAAGTCTCAAAATTACCTTGCTCACTTCCTCCTGGAACACTTTCACCTAGAGTTCATGATCTGTTGACATGTATCTCCCACATGTCAATGACCACAAGCCTCTTCCATGATTCGAGCTTTAGGATTTTCAACTCTCCACCTTTTTTCTCTCTCGGAACACTTCTACCTGAAGTACACAATCTATCGATGCATGTCCGTCTAGATCTGAAAACCACGATCCACTTCATCTCTTCAGGGTTTGAGAGTTTCAAAATTTTGCACACTCGTTCCTCCTAGAGTGGTTTCACCTGAAGATGACGGATTCCCACCATGTGTCCTTTTGGAACTCATGGTCCATATCTTCTCTTCCCATGTCGACTTCCCTTCGGAGTGTTAAGCCTCTGAATTTCCATATCTCTCGCCATGTGTTCTCCACAACGGATGGTTACGATATGGTTCATCCTTTGGGACTTCGGGAGTTTTTCACACTCCACAGTTGGAATCCTCTGAAGTGAATTTCCCTGAAGTTTTATATCTGTCAACATGTGTATCCTGGAGACCAATGAATTAGATCTATTTTGGCCTTCAACTATTTGGTGATTTCACTTTCTACTTGACCCAAAAAATTCCAAAGTACTCTCTCTTTAGAGTTGTGGATCTTACATCACCTATCCCTATGGATGATGGACAATTCCTATCCACTTTGGGGCTTTGACAAATCCTTATCCCTGTGAAATTACAAGGGATTAAAATATGTGCACTTTACCTTGATCATACAACTATTGATCCTTTGTACTAAGATCCTACTACTGGGATCTATTCCTCTCCACAACGCTCTCCTTTTCTTTCCTGGATGATGATCTAGCTATCTAGGTTTCTTCCAACAATAGATCCGACAGCCAATTTCTCTCCTCCTCCTGAGTTTTTTATTTATTCTGACTTGGAAGAGTTTGTAAGTGTTCAAAGGATTCGACCTTTGCTCCTCTTACGAGACCAATTTCCTGGCTCTCTTGTGCAGTCCTGGAAGTGATATTTCTTCTGAGCTTTGAATTCACTTAGTCTCCTAAGGGTCTCAGCCCTTCTGCTCCCTTCAAAGAGTTTTTCTTCCCTCCTCGCAACCTCTTTCTCAATGTACACCTTGCTAAGCATTTTCTATAGAGTTGTTGGCATCCAATTCACATTTTTTTTATGATCCTGTAAGCTACCTACACCTATGTCTTGCAAACATCAAGTTTTCGTCGCAATTTTCTAATAAACGACTTTTTCATTTTTTGCGACATTTGCACATTTGTCTTCGTTAAGTTTTCACGACTATAAGCGTGAAAACTTCTCCTTTCGAAGTCGTATTTCAATCATTATCTGAACTGTCAATATCTTTTTTGTCATATTTCCTATTGCGCTTACCTTTATTGATCATTATACAACTGGCAAGATCCTCTAATAGGTTCTCATACTTCGATTGATTGTATAACTTGGTTTTATTGAGTTTGTAAGGCATTTAGCCTTTGGATTTGCACTTTATATGACTTGCCTGATCACTGATTTTATGAAAAAGCATAGGGGTTATGATTAATTTTTTTATATATATGTCTTTTGATATAATCTTTATGTTAATCTTTTCATAACTTTTGGCTTGTCAACTATATGAATACCATTTGGCACCTTGGTTAAACTTTTGATTATATACATTGGCGCATAATTGATTTTGGTTTTGATTTATATGTCGGGTGTTTAAATACTATGGCATAACGTTTGCATGCATTGGAATACACATTTGAGTTCGTTAGTTGGGAACATAACTCGATGGTTGAACTACTATTATGGATTGAACAACTATGTAAATCGGCGATTGTACTTGGATAATGAATATTTTGCATGGCAGACTCCACCACCTTCGCATTCTCGCATTTATGCTTATCCCTTTTGCTCGTTCATTTCT
Source organism: Picea mariana (assembly GCA_032191745.1). Lineage (NCBI taxonomy): Eukaryota > Viridiplantae > Streptophyta > Pinopsida > Pinales > Pinaceae > Picea > Picea mariana. The sequence goes on from JASDQU010275395.1 coordinate 9,838, forward strand.
GTTAGCTTGGGTAGCTCTGCTCCTATGTGTGTTGGTGAATCCAAACCCTTCCCTTACCATGTGCTCGGCTCTATGGCACCAGTCGTGCGAGTCAAGCCCAATGGCAACCAAGCCCTGTTAATGTTTGACAATGCCTGCCAAGAATTGGAGGACAATGGATGGCTTACCTTCGTGAAACGATTTGAGGGTTTTAACCTTTGTGTAGCACGACAGTTTGCCATGACTTTCGATGGCTGTCGAGCCAAGGTGGGCGACATACAGTTAGAGATCGATGAACAGTTTATCAGCTCAGCTACAGGGTTACCTACCTCGGGACAGCGCTGGTTTAATAATTGCAAGGTCGAGGAAGTGCCATGGACATTGTTGTTTCTATCGCACAAAGTCACCTCTTGTGACAGAGGTATGCCCATATCTCTGTTCAAACCATGATGGCACAACTTATTAATGATAGTCAAGCAGTTCATGACATGTGAAGGTTGATACGGACTTGTGTTCCTCTACCACCTGCGTTTGCTGATGATTTTTATAGGGTATCCTCTAAACATGCCTTTCTACTTTCATCGGAGCCTGTATAAAATGTCGAAAAGGTTTAAGAGGCAGAAGGTTGACAGCAGCCTATTCCACCATGGGCTTATTAAGGTCATCGTTGTTTATTATTTGAGTTTGCATGGTGATAGTTGGAGGGCTTTCATCACCCGTAATGGCTTTGAGGATCCGAACACTATACAGGTTGACAAACCTATGGTAAGTGAAGTCAAGGTTGAACCGTCTGTACCCTTACATCTCCTACTGCCTAAACCCTCAGCCGACCTTGGTGGTGACTTACCCGACACTATAACTAAGAGTGCAGAGGATATTAAGAAGCCTATGAGAGAAAATCCCAAGTCAAACCTTAATGCTAATGCCAAAGGGAAAAGGAATGCCCGACTCATTTCGAGAATGGCCAGAAACAAACCGAAACCCTCTGCCGAGCCCAAACCTATAGTTCTGAGTGAGGATTCTGATTCTGATGTTGAATGTTTCTTGGCCAACGAGTACCCCTACTCGCGGGGTTTTTGTCTCGAGCCCCCTTATGATTTTGTATCTAACCTACCCCCCTACCTAAAGGACGACCCTAGCTACCCAGGTATTAAGTTGCCTTGTGAAATCCTCGATCATTTGGCCAAACCCTCACCTGCTCTTTCTAAGCCCACACAGTCACCCTGTGACCAATACGACTCATGGTTGGAATGATATTACATTGATGTCCGCATACTCCAATCAAAAATTCAATCACTAGAAGACCATATTACAGTGCTAACCAGTCAAAGAGCCAAGCTCCAAGCGGTGGATAAGAAACAGAAGACAACTGTCTCCATCCTTTTCAAAAACGTGGAATCAGCCACGACTGTTGTAAATTCCAAACTGGCATAATCAAGCAGCCTCGTCGCTATACAGGTATGGTTTGACATCGTTTTTGTTTTTGTAAATAATCTAGGTTGACATAATGATTTGAATTTAGTTTTTAAATAGCTCAGTCATCCAAATGCCTCTGTCATTCGATGATCATCCTGTACATGGCTTCATTTTGATAAAAATAGAAGGAATTTTATATGATTTTCTCATGGATTTTCATTAGATTTGAATGGTTATTCGTTTGGATTTCATTTTCTAACTTTGTCTGAGTGAAGTAACGGAAGTAATGATGTGTTTTCAATACAATTCGTTTTGTATCTACTACGCACGACAAGTTTGTATGCTCAATTTAGAATACGATTTTGATTGGATTCGATCTCGTTATCATTTCTATGTTGTGATTGGTACATGTTTTCGGGAGGATACTTGTTACGATATGCTGTGTTATATGATTTTTCAAATCATGAGTATCACTCTGTTCAATTCAATTTGGTTAGAAATGCTCTATTTTTATAAAAACAATGATCTCATTAACCTGTGCAAATACGCCTGAATTATGGAACAATGACTATTGTAAAACCCAGCCGATTGATTTGCTTGATCGGATCGTTGTTAGTTCGATCATTTTTAGGAATTGGTTCATGATTATGATTATTTCTCTGTCTGGTTTTAAAATTGTCAAACAAATTGGTGAAACCCAGTTGTGATTCGTTTGATGGGAATGATTTTGTTTTGATCAAAGTCGATCAATCCTATTTGCCCAATTTGCAATAACAAATTATGAATTCTATTACCAATCAATCGAGCCTGTTATGATTTTATTTGAATTAATTTTCACACCGGTTTGAATTGATCTATTTTTGGCATGAATTGTTTGTTGTGCCAACACAGTCATAACGGTTGGAATGATCTTGTCGAATTCGTATATCCTGTTGACAAGGCAGCGTATTAGTTGCTTGGCATCTGTTTTGATTATAATCATTTCAATTGATATCAAAATCAATTTCACAACTGTTGGATTCGATTGGTTATGAAACAAATTGATTGACTGTGTTATTTTTACCAAATCCGGTTACGATTCATTTGAATGTAAATAATTTTGGTCAAGGTCAATCGATCTTGCTTACCCCAGTTTGCAAAAATGAATGATTGGATATCTATAATGAACTCTATCTGATTGATCCTGTTACGATTTTGTTTGTGGACAGTTACGAGTCAGTTATGGTTTGAATTCGCTCACAACCTAAATCATTTGCTATATAGTTATCATAATCCTCTTCGATTCGATTATTTCTCTTGTTGATAAGACAAGTATAACGAAGTATTTACGATTTGATTTGTTTTCAATTGAATATCAAAACGATTTTACAACTGATAGATTCAATTTGTTGAGAAACGATTACAGTGTTGTTCCATATGATTCTGTCCACCCAACTTATGATAATAATCGAAACAGAGTATTCCTATCTCTGTATTCCGTTGAATGATGTGGATCCTGTTTGATCTCGAAAGGTATAATAATTTCAAACTAAATGATTCATTTTCAAATAGTTCGTGGATGATGATTAAAATTAATTCTTTGAAAAGATTTGAATTAATCTCAATTATGATTCTGTATCTTATTTTAGACTAGCTACAAAATTAGATGATTCTATAGCTAGTCTATAGAATTAAATTTTCTATCATTTATTAATAAAATATCCTTCTAATTTGTTCATTTTTGGTCCTTTTCAGGTGAATTTGAATTGCATGGGACCTGTTGGGCAGTTTAGGGGATATTTGGATGTTTTAGTTTTATTTTAATTTCTTAGTTTAGACAACTTTGGGATATCTTCTCAGATTTCATGTAAACAGTTTTATAACTTCCATAGGGAGGTTTTACCCTGTGGAAGAACTTATAAATACTTATTATTTTTTGTAATAAGGATCATCCTCACTCGTGGGAGAACCAGGATAATGGATATCTAATAGAGACTGAGACATAAATTGATGTTCTGCTACAACTTTAGCTTTCATAATATCAATCTTTTGTTTCATGTTTATGTTTATCAATTTGCATTTGATTAATGACTACTTTATCTATCTTAGTCTTTTGCATAGTGATATGATTTAATTAATATGATCCATATCTGATTTCTTCCAGTATTTAAAAACATAGCAATTAATTGATTCAGTTTATGAATGACAGAATTCTCTTCTTCACCAATTGGATTATTCTGTATAAGTCTTTGCATAACAGGTTTACCTAATTGTAGAGATTTATAAATCATATAATTGTTATGATTTTTTATGTCTTGTTTGTCTTTTAAACAAACTTAAAGAGCATTGCAGCTATTGTTTACGAGAAGCTTCTGGATTATTCGGTGTGAGTTTCCTTCCTCTGACCTGCTAGCACAGTCATCATACACAGAGAAAATCTAGAGCGTATCTCCGGGTTAGTTTGTGATTATTTTCTTTAATTTCTTTAGTATAATATTAGTAGTTTGATTAGATATATTTGTAGTTCACATTAGTAATTCAGTTTAGTTATTTTTCCTGTTTTATTTCTGTTCATAAAATTATAAAAGCAATAAAAATATTTTTTTCTGTCTTAGGACAGAATGCAATAATGAGTTTTTCAAGTTTTATTTAAATCTGTAAACTGTGGATATTGTATATTTTGTGAATAAGTTATATTATAGTTAGTAGTTAGATAGTGAACTAGTTAGAGTTAGTATAGTAGTAATTAGTAGATTGTGTTTATAGAATAGTTAGATTAGTTTAGTTTGTTTGAATAATTAGTTTTAGTTTAGTTTGTTTAGTATTAGTTTTAATTAGATTAGTTTATTAGTTAGTTTTATTTATTGTTAGTTAGTTTAGTTTGTTTTATTTAGTTATATTTAGATGAGTTAGTTTAGATTAGATTTATTTTGTTCTCTTAGGACCTTAGATCAGCTAACGGAGCCGCTAAACCCATCATGGTGGTTCATTCCAAACGGCTTGGGTTATTAGACAACCCCGGACCGGTTCCACTCTCTCAGTTGATGGACGGTCGATTTCACCCATCAACAAATGGCGCTACAAGGAGGGCCTAAACTTAATTAATGGCACGAGGCAGTCGCAAGACTCCTCCCCCCCCTAATCGCTCACCTATAGTGACTGGAAGCCATTCACACGATAATATTCCCCTTCAAACAACAACTACTTCAACCGACGATCCACAGATCACAGTTGAGCCAGCAACACCTAATCCTATTGGTGGTGACATACAAGAGATTGTCCGTCAATCTCTTATTAAAACACACAGTGCCTTAGCTCGTCTTAGGCAACCAAACCATCCGTGGGGTCAACCTTTGGACTTCTATGATATCAATGAACAATTAGGTGACACTAACCTCACTGTGAATCCCACAGATCCAATCACAAATCCTGCTGCAGAAGGATCTGGGATACCTCCTTCACCACCCCCATCATCTCCTTCCTCTTCTGGAGGAGATTCCTCTAACGAAGGTAATTCACCTTCTCAGGCTTCCACACCCACTACCCCAATGGCAAATCAGAACAATCCTGCTAGACCTTGGTTGGACCAGGATGCTGTAGTTGTACTTGGAGCTCAGCACCCTCTACCTAAACACCCAGAGAAATGGCTTCCCAAGTTTGATCCTGACTCCAAACAGATCGCTGAAGATGACATTAAAAAATTTATGTTAACCATTAGACTCCGCAATGTTGAACATGAAGACGTTGTCTATAGGTTGTTCCCGTATACTTTCGAGGGTAATGCATCCACATGGTACTTTGCCCAACAACCCCATACCATCGTGTCTTGGGAAAAGT
>JASDQU010275399.1:0-15040 GCA_032191745.1 Picea mariana
AAAGATCAATTGCAAGTGGAAAACCACTTTCTTCAAGGCCGCCTATAGATCAACCTATTACTAGTGCATGTTTTGCGGCTTGTCCAACACCATAGTTGTTGAATTTCATGCATGCCTCTACTACCCATATCAAGTAACACATTGTTATTTACAATCAGACCAATGAGGAGTTAACACAGTAGAACCAACACTTGCGTCAGAAGTTGATAACAATACCATGATACTGCGATCAAGCATATGGCTTACATGTGCAAGCTCAATCAACACTTGATGTCGTTTCTAGGAAATTGATCAAAAATTGGCCTAAATTCCGGCATGATTCCCCTCAACTACTAGTTGACAATACCCTTGTTGCACTAGAGGAACATGTTGAACTTATTGCAAATGCATGGTCACATTTGGCCAAAAAGATAGAAAAATTAAAATAAAAAATGGAGACCATTTGACTAAAAGAATAGGAGAAGCCCAAGGCTATATTGGAGAAGATCAAGCAAGTAGTTGTGGAAGGAGATTATGTTCGGTCCTCCCTTCATGATAATATTGGGGAGTGAAGCCATATTTTTACAATGGTCAATGATTGGGTCAGTCTACTAGAGAGACAAAACAAACTAGCTGAAGAATTAAGATTTCAAATCCAACAGATGAAAGCAGAGGCACAGGCCATCACATATCGTATTCTGTAGCAAGCTCAATTCCAAGAGATTAAAGAAGATGATAATCGACTTGATGTGATGCTTGAAGCCTCCTAGACTACCAAGAAAGATCTTTGAGAGTTCAAGCCTACATTCCAAGCTGCATATGTTCATATGCACCAAGTGAAGTCTGTGGTGGATACATAATGGGGAACTCTTCTCACCACTAAATCCCAAGAGCCCAATGTTGTTGCAATGCAAGAATTTGTTGTGGGTGCCTTTATTTTTGTGTGCAAGTAGCAAGACCGCTTGGAACAATATGATAGTTTTTGCCAACAAGAACTAGAGATTGTACCAGATTTGGGCCTATCATTTGAAGAAAAATTCAGTAAAGAAATGAACGGTTGACTTAGGGTGAGTCAACAATTATGGTCGGGGTCTGTTGGGCCCTTCGCTTTGGATAAATTAATAAAGATGAGTAAGCAATGGAAAAATTCAAATACACCACATGATAGCTGGAAGTTTCGAAAGCGGTGGAAATACAACACTGCAGGCGAATCCGAGAAATATTCAGCGAGGACAAAAGCGAATTTGATTTATTTAATCGATTTTTTCAAAGAATAACATGTATAAGTAAAAGGGAGAGGTTTACACTGGTGTTAATGTCTCTAAGAATATAGTCTTTCAGTCTTTCTTTGTTGTTACTTTGTCCATTTGGTTTGTATCCCTATTCTCATGGCCATGTATTGTAGTTGTCTCAGTCATTACTATTGTTACACTTGTGATAATTTTTGAGTACGTAATGAATCATGAGGAGGTATATCTCATTGCGCGAGATGATGTATTGAAGATATGTGTATTTTGAGGAGTGATCTATATGATATAAGGTGTATGGAGTCTTTTTTATCCAAAAAGATCTTTTAAACGACAATGGTTGACTTATTTAGCATTTGTTAATTAACCATTTAGGAAGTTGAATGAAAGAGGAATAATTATAGAAGAAACATAGTAGCCATTAATTATTATACATATCTAAACATAAGCATGAAGAAAACAAACCATAAACACGAATGTGATAATGGAGTTCGACAATCTCGCCTACGTCTTTGAGCCTTTGTCTCAGTGGGATTTTCTTATTTATGTTCGAATATTTTCAAGTACATCATGAAACTCCCAATGGATTACAACAATGATCTAGTCTTGTTCTACCAAATCCCAAGAACCCATCAAAACTGATGACACCCAAATCAGATGAATGAAGCTCCGAGAAATGGCCCACAAAGGTGCACTCCTCAATAGCTTCCTTTCATGACAAGGGATTTGTCTCAATATTTCTACAGTATAAAACTACTTTGAACCTCCCCCATGGATTCAAGAGCCTTTGGTTTATATAGGCCTGAAGTTGGTAACCATCTCCCAACTTCCCCTCAAGATTTGGCCACAAAAAGGGCCCAAGATCCTCCAAAAATGACCAAAACTCCTCAAAACTATTGAGAAAATCAATTAAAATCATATCATAATGTATAAAACCCACTTTTGGGCTCAAAATAGGCACAACCCCCCAAAATTCGGGCCCTAGTTGCATGCACACTACCCATGTGGCCTAGTGCAAAGTGCTAGCTCCTTATTGTTTGGCTCTAGGTCATATGGCTTGGCCATGTTGCCCTAGTCCTTAGGCCACATGCTCTAACTGGTGGTTTATCCCATGGATTCCTGGTTCTCACTCTCATGTGTGGCCATGTGGTCTCAACTTCCATCCTCCATGCATGAATAAATTGTTTAAGCTCCGATCTTTTTGGCCCGTGGTTATGCCCCTGGTCGATGGGATAGCTTGATCGACCGAGGTTAACCCTCATCTCCCACGCTAATATTTTTTCACCTAGGCACATGGTATATCCACCGAAACTGAGGGCTTGGAGGCGTTTAACAAATCCACACCATATGTAAATTCTTGAACCTGGGTTATATGCATAAGAGTTATGACTAGGGGCTGGGGCTAGGTCCCATCCCTTACTCTGCTCATTTGAACCATCATGAAAACTTACATATATATCATTACATATATGATTAAGAAACATTGTGAGGGTAGGCTGGCTAGCCTGACCCTGCCAAGTCATATGTCCGGTCGAAGGTCGCATGGTAGAACTCGGTGGATGCCAAACCGTGCCTACCATGTCAGCATCCACTTTTCCTTGCCACGCCAGTTGTACGTCTGTATGGTCTATATAGTCAGCTCCCACGTGGCACTGTACAAACTGTACAGACTGTACAATCATCATTTTTTTGCATGTTTGGCCATACAAACAGTTCGTTATATATGGAGCATACGACATCTGTTTGATCCTATTCAAGTTGCGTTGGGTTTGTAACATTGATTCCTATGCACACGATGGTTTTGAAGAGATTCTGAGCACTTTGATTTCTAGGCCTTTCTGAGCCCTATCTAACTCTTGGATCCAATTTTGGATCACACCTCCCCACTAGAGACCTTTTAGTCCTCCAAAAGGTTACAAAATGAACCTTACTGGTTACATACTCATAAGAAAAAAAAAAAAAACACTATGTTGTTCAAAATGATGTTATAACAGATCATCATTTCAACATGTGTGATTACATTAATGGAAGCAAAATACAATGAAGATGTGACATCCACTTCTAGAAAAACCAAGTGGTTGGTTTCTTTCCTTCATGGTGTTGCTCTTACTTCATTGGTAATCCTTCTTCCTTCATGAGTACATGCGCAATCCTTTTGTCCTTCTTTGGAAAAATCTCTGAATTAAGATTCCAACAATTAGCCTTTTGATATCCACCCCTGTTCCAATAAGTGCAGTGATTTTTTGGCATCCAGACTTGTTTTCTCTTCTCTTTATTCCATTGTGGAGTTGAGTCTTTATGTCATGTCTCCTTCCTGGTGGACATAAAATTCCTATACAAATATTGTCTCTTCCAACACTTGGCAACACAATGCTTAGGTGAATGACAAAAAGTACATGGATACATATTCCACAAGTTTCAAATTACATGATTATGTTTTTTATAATAAAAAATAGACGTGGAAAAACCATGACCATTATATCTGTCCTGCTGATCACTTTTCTTTGGGGATGATTTTCATTCACTATCACAATCAAGGAGTGATATGTCATCACCTTTCGTGAATCGATCTTGCAATGACTTACGCTAGTCATATGAAGCATCACTTGCTTCCAATATTTTGGAGCCCATCTTGGAGAATGCTCCAATATCCTCTTCTCCATATGCCAATCCTAAATGATGAGGTCTTTCCACAACATCAATGGGATTAATGATACCTTGGCCCTTACTTCCAATGCCCTTTCCTTCATATCCCATCTTGGTTAGCAATCTCAAACCTATACCTCTTGTATGTTTTTCAAATGCACCAAAACCATCTTGATGGGAACAAGGAGAAATTGATTAACGACCTTCACTACATACCTCAAAGATGTTTTCTGAAACAGATGTAGAAGGAAATTCCTTCAATCCTTCTTTGCCTTTGTTGTTATTTGAAGTTTTCACTTGAAATGATCTCTTTCGTTCCAAGTAGTCTTAATACAACACTTTCACCATCTTAGACATGGCAACGAGAGTTTTTTTCATATCCTTCTCATCATGAGAAAGTCCCCCTGTAGATTCCATTTTCCCAACTGAGATGTGCTTTTCCCTGGTTAACATGCAAACTCAAATCCAAACGTCAACTAGCTCTAATACCACTTGATTCGAAAAGATATTTTAAATGACAATGGTTGAGTTATTTAGCATGTGTTAATTAGCCATTTAGGAAGCTGAATTAAAGAGGAAGAATTATAGAAGAAAAATAACAACCATTAAGTATTATACAGATCTGAACATAAGCATGAAGACAACAAACCATAAACACCAATGTGATAACGGAGTTCGACAATCTCGCCTACATCCGGGTCTTTGTCTTAGTGGGATTTTCTTATTTCCGCTCGAATATTTTCAAGTACATCATGAAAGTGTCAATGGATTACAACACTGAGCTGGCCGTGTTCTACTAGATCTCAATAACCCATCGAAATTGATGGCACCCAAATCGGATGAATGAAGCTCCTAGAAATGGCCCACAAAGGTGCGCTCCTCAATAGCTTCCCTACATGACAATGGCTTTGGCTCAAGATTTCTGCAGCATAAAACTTCTCTAAACCTCCCCTATAGCTTCAAGAGACTCTAGTTTATATAGGCTTGAAGTTGGTAACCTTATCCCATCTTCCCCCAAAGATTTGGCCTCAAAAAGGGTCCAAGATCCTCCAAAAATGACCAAAAATCCTCAAAACTGCTGAGCAAATCAATTAAAATCATATCATAATGTATAAAGCCCACTTTTTGGCTCAAAATAGGTGCAGCCCCCCGAAATCTGAGCCTTTGTTGCATGCGTTCTACCCATGTGGCCTAGAGCCAAGTGCTAGCTCCTTACTGTTTGGCTCTGGGTCATATGGCTTGGCCATGTGGCCTTGGTCCTTGGCCCACACGCTCTAACTGGTGGTTTAGCACCTAGATTGTTGGCTCTTGGTCCTGTGTGTGGCCATGTGGCCTTAGGTTGCAGCCTCCACACACAAATAAATTGTTTAACCTATGGTCTTTTTGGCCTGTGGTTACGCCCCTCGCGACGAGCTAGCCCAACTAACCAGGGCTAACCCTCATCTCCCACGCTAACAATTTTACACCTGTGCACATGGTATATCTGCCAAAACTGAGGGCTTGGAGATTTTAACAAATCCACACCATATGTAAATGCTTGAACCTGGGTTATATGCATAAGAGTTGTGACCGGGTGTTGGGACTAGGCTCCAACCCTTACCTCGCCCGTTTGAACCATCATGCAAACTTACATATATATGATTACATATACGGTTAAGAAACATTGCAAGGGAAGGCTGGCTAGCCCGGCCCTACCAAATCATACACTAGATTGGAGGTCGCGCGGTCGAATTTGGTGGATGCCAAACCAATTTTTTCCAAACAAAACTTTAGCCAACGAATGGGTGCCACATGGAAACCCATGTCTGGGCCATGTGGCACCTCACCATTCGTCGAAACCAATGCCACATGTCAATCTTCTATTGGTCCAGTTGTCTGCCCAATTTTCAGCCGAGTCACCTGCCATTGTACTTGCCACATGTCGTACAACCCTGCCACTATACCTTCGACATGTCGTATGACCCTTCCACATCCACCGTACGGATGTGCCATGTGTCACCCTTTCAGTGGTGACACGTGTCACTCCCTGATTGGTCCACCTATACCTGTCCACATCACTATACGATCAATTTCCACGTGTAACCTCTAAAGGCTGCCACGTCAACATCCATTGTGCCTTGCCACATCAGCTATATGGTTGTATGGCTTGTACAGTGAGCTTCCACGTGGCACTATACGGATTGTACGAACTGTATAGTCATCACTTTTTTTGCGTGTTTGGAAAAACGAACAAATCGTGATATATGGAGCATACGACGTCTGTTTGAGCCCGTTCAAGTTGCTTTGGGTTCGTAACATTGAGACCCACACAGATGTTTGTTTTGAAGAGATTCCAAGCAATTTTTTTTTAGGCCTTTCTAAGCCCTATCTGACTCCTGGATCCAATTCTGGATCACTTTTGTACTATTGTTTCTAATAAAGTGAAGTGATTTGGGGCCTTAAAATTTGTTGTATGGTTATCTGTTATGAATGGATCTGTAGTTTTGTTATGTATTTGCTTATTTATTTCTTGGTATTATTTGAATGTTGTTACAACCCGATTTCAATGGTTAACCTATGGATATGAGTATTGTAGAAATATATTTGATGTATTATTTCATAACTCCCTTAATCATACAAGTCTAAGCTATGCTTTGGGTGAGACCTCATTCCCTTGCGGAAGGTTGAAAATGCTAGTGTTCCTAGACTACAATGAAATCTTTTTGTTGGTAACTGTCGAGAACCATGGTCTCGATTTTGCACCAACAACAAAAAATAATTATGTTACAGTGCAACTCACACAAGAGTTCACTCCTCTTCAGGCCTAACAACTTGCCTCTTCAACCTTCAGCTCCAAAACACTCCAAATCACTTCAACGTGCTCTAAGCTTTCTTTCTCTAGCTCCAATGCTATTTTTTTCTTCTTTCTACTTGTTGTTCATGTAAAATTGAATGTCTAAAAACTACATGGCCATACAAATTTCCTCTATTTTCCAAAGACAATTGGCTGCTCACTCTACCTAATGTTGATTGTACTTCATCCCCCCAAGCTCTCCAATAACTATGGGATGTGACTCTCACACCCACCCTCTTATATGAGTTTAATGATACATTCATACACTCAAATGAAAAATTAGAAGTTATCCCCAATGATAATAAAATTGAGGAAAATGGGTTGAATTAATACCCATAATTAATTTCCCCCTTGGACTCCTCTCAGACACTCTTCTGTTCAACCCCCATTTCTCTCCATATTGTCATGCCCCATATTATTATATAATATATAAATAAATAAAATAAAATGAATATAATAATTCTCCTAGTACTTATATGAATAAATAATAATAGAGAAATATATAATAATTATCCAAAAGAGGTCATATTAATAAGTAATTATTATGGATAATTAAGTAATTAAAGGAAACAGTAAAATAAGTAACTACAATTATGAAGAAACTCTGAAAATATAATAAAGAATTCAAACCGATCATAAGGATCAAGTTCTTGGATTCTATTTAAGGAGGGGAATGAAGGAGAAAATACATCTCTCTTTGGTTGGTCTAAAGAGAGAAGACTTAAGATTGTTGAGTAATAGAATGGGGGTTCAGGGGTAACTTGCTACTTGCAGTTTGACACGCTTGCGAGGTCAAGAATCAATGTATGACTAAAGTTTATAAAGTCACGAGGTGTTACTCAACTCTCACCTCTTAGTTCTTTATTGAAGAATTAATGCTTATGTGGATTAAATGTTGGTAATTTAGTAGTAGATATGGTTATTAGACATGGGTGATTTAATCTAGGCCATCACATATGGTATCACAGCTAATTCTGACCCTAAGGCCTATTGGACCTTCCAAGATGGAGTCCATGACCATAGATCTCAACATGTAAATATGGTTTTGAAGTTGATCCATTGTGCGACAAGGGAATATGAATAGTTTGGGATCTATCTATCAAACATTCTATGGTACATTTGTTTTCTTGTGTTTGGGACACTATACCTATTAGAATATGGAATATGGTGTAGCTTTTAAGTGTTTTTGTACTTTCAATCCTAGTTGTAGTTGAGAACTGGTTGGATATGTTCTGAAACTGTAGAATTCTGTTCTTGGTACAGGGTTGTGAAGTATGTCTGGTTTTGTTGGTTTGGCCTTAGTTGTTGATATGATATTTCTTTGAATTTGGTTGGTGAATTTATTGCCTCTACATGATTTGGATCGCGATCAGAAAATCCTTGAACTAGGGTTGTTGGCAACTAAGTCTAGCTGAATCCTGGATTTTTAAATAGTTGTGTTATCTATTCCTTAGGGTAAAGAGATAAATAATTGTGAAAATAATCAATACTAATAATGCATATTTGTGTGGTTGTAAATAGTTGTGAAAATAATCAATACTAATAATGCATATTTGTGTGGTTGTAAATAGTTGAGCCAAAACAACAAAAGTAAAAACCAACAATTTATACATAAATCTTGGAAATATTTAGTGTTTACTGAATCACTGTGTTATTGGAGGAATACATTGCCCAATCCAGGTGTAATAAGGGTTTCTTTAGGTTGCTGAATCCAATTGTGCAACCAGACTCTGCAGTTTCTTAACAACAAATTTCAACCCTCAAATTTCTCGCTGGATTCCAGTGAGGACAAATCGGAAAAGGGTAAAAAGATTGGTCAACTATCAAAATAGGGACTATAATATTCCTTGAAGTTTCCAATCCTTGCAGGGACTGGATGTTTAGTATTGACCCAAATTATTCAACCGGGTATTCAAGCAAGCACAGATTTTTAAAACCCAAAACGAAATCCTCGAACGGGTATTGTCAAAGCACAATGCATGAATGACTACCAACATTTCTCTGAATTCCTCTGACTGTTGTTGGCGTTGAATTGCAAGCAACTGAGACGGTTCTCTCTTGACAGCCTTACGTTCTTCTCCGGCGACCTCCATTCGTTCTAGTTCGACCTGCGTTTTACCTGATCTTCTAATTTCTTTGCCTCCATCTCGTAGAAATATTGCTTGCGAAGCTCTTGACCTCCTTCTCATAGTTTTCCTGAGCTCTAGATTTGGCGAAGCTAGGGTTGTGTGTGGGCTTCCGTCTCTCAACAAATGATGGATGCCTTCTCTCTGAGCGAGCCCATGATCCCTCTCGCACGCGCCTTTTGTTGCAGGTTGAAACCATTTATTTTTGTTTGGAAAATATTAGGGTTTCGCAGGATGAAAAAAGTGGACGTTCTTTGTTTCCGGAAACTTCGATATGTTTCCGCAGTTGATGAGCATAAAAAGTATCTGCACCCTGTGAGAGGGTGTTTTGATACCACTACAACAGATCAGCTCTCAAGGTTTCCTTTATCTTCGTCCGATCACCAAAATAAATTTAAATCCGTTTTTTTATGATTAACTCATAGTCTCATTCAAGCCCATTAGATATGTGTGATAATTGCTATCATTAAAATATACAATAAAGACGATCACTGTAAATTGATTATTCCTCTCATAAATGCCCCGATGGGGTGCACCATATCCATCCAATGTTCTTTTTCTTTTAAATGGCATGAAGCAAACAAAAGGTGGCGTTTTTGTTGGAAATAGTAATTACAAGTCGGTTTCATGTCTCCGCATATTTGCCGATTTGTGAGTGAATTTGGTTTGGTTTTGTCAGTTTCAGTCCGCAAATGTAAAGTTGCACGTTTACTCAAACTCAAGCAGGGGAGTTATAAATGGAGCCGATCTTTATCTTCTCGAGTTCAGATAAGTAGTTGAAGAGTTAGTCATATTAATGGTCGTCTTTAATGTTGAGTCATTACTTCTACAGAGTTGGACTTCATATAAGTCCGAGTCTTTAGTTAGTAAAAAAGATGCGGAGGAGAGAGGTAGAGAGAACAAAGTCGAGAAGGAGAAACAACACCAACTCAGGAGTCAAAGAAGTTTGAGAGCACAAGCTCTGTGTATGTGAAGTTAGCAAAAGTCATTGGAGCCAAAGCTCATCTCAGTTATTTTATTTTGTATTCACGCATTGCGTCGAAGTTGATATATATATTAAGTAGTTTGTGTGTTGACAATTCAGGTTTATTTTAGTTATTTTATTTTGTATTCACGCATTGCGTCGAAGTTAATATATATATTAAGTAGTTTGTGTGTTGACAATTCAGGTGTATTTTGAGCTTCTGTCATATTTCTGATCTTATGTGCTAAGCATAGCATTGTGTTATTCTGCATCCATAAATCATTTCATTAAGTGTGTTTTCACAGCGCATAACAAATCATGCAGTCTGTGCACTGCGCGTTTAATCTTGAAAACTCTGTCGCGAAGCCTTTATGGTGTGCAATATTTGAAACTACAATCCGAGATCTGGTATCAGAGTAGGTTGATCAAAAGCAAGTTAATCAAGAGAAGGTTCTATCAAAACAAGTTTATTAAAGCAACAACTCTATTGAAAAGTGAAATATGGATTCTACCTCAAATCTGCAACCTCCCACTTTTATTGGAAAGAATTATGAGATGTGGTCCTTGATCATTAAGTCCTTGTTCCAAGGTCAAGATGTATGGGAGATATTCGAGAATGGCTATGTGGAACTAGTAGATCATGCAACATACAATGCCCTTACAAAAGCTGAGAATGATGTCTTGAAAGATCAAAGAAAGAAGGATGGAAAGATGATGTTTTACATACATCAAGCCATGCATGAGAGCATACTCCCAAGGCTTGCATCAACAAAGAAAGCCAAGGAAGCATGGGACATATTGCAAACCTCTTATCAAGGTATGGAAAAAGTAAATAATTCAAAGATACAAATTCATAGAAGAGATATTGAAACTCTGTCAATGAAAGATTCAGACTCAGTAGACTCCTTTTATACCCATGTCATTGGCATGATAAATCAAATTAAATCTCATGGAGAAACCATAGAAGACAAAAAAGTTGTCGAGAAGGTACTTAGGAGTCTTCCTCCTAAATTTGATACCTTAGTTGTGACTCTAGAAGAGAGAAAATACTTGAGTCAGTTTAATCTAGATGAACTGCAAGCTTTCCTCATTAATGATGAACATAGATTGCATGGATATAGTATGTCATTAGAGAATGAATTTTTCACGTAGTCATCTATAAGTCGTGGAAGAGGAAGGGGAAGAGCTAACTATAGAAGCAAAGGAAGAACTTATGTCATAGGTGGATGCAACAACAGTCTTGGAAATACTGGTGGAAGAGGTCAAAAACCAAGTACCAGTCAGCCAAGTGGTCAAAGAACTCACAAATCAAACATTCAGTGCCATTATTGTAAAAAGTATGGAAATTATGCATATGAGTACAGAAAGAGACAATATAATTAGAACAAGAAGGGTGAGGTTCAGTGAAACAACGCAAATAACCAAACCAATCCTATGTTTATGGCATGTGTTGAAGTAATGCTTATAATATCCTCATTTGAATGCAATGTTGCTCAAGCAAGCCCATGTGACATATGGTATTTAGATTCAGGCTACAATAACCACATGACATGAAACATATAATTGTTTTCTTGTTTGGATGAGTGAGTCCAAACCAAGGTTACACTTGGAATAGATATCCAAGTCATTATCTTAGGAAAAGGCAGTATAAACATTTTAACTAAGCAAGGAGAACAAAAAAGTATCCCTGATGTATATTATGCTTTTGGTTTGAAGCATAATTTGATAAGAACAGGACAATTGTTACAGAAAGTATACATAATCTACATGGAAGATAATCACTATGTGATTATGGATAAATGCCCAAGCAATCAACCTATTGCAAGAATCCAGATGACAAGTAACAGAATGTTCCCACTGACATTCAAGCCAACCAAGAAGAAGAATATAGCGCTAGCTGTTGGTAAAGAAAAAGATATGTAGTTAGACACTGCATTTACAACAGAAAGTGCACGTAGTTCCAATGAAGAAAACAGTGTGTGCGGTACCAAGAAAGGAGAAAATGTTGAAAAAATGAAGGCATCATTCCAATCTGAAGTACATGATGATTCTTGGTTATGGCATTTCATATTTGGACATTTACATTTTGGAGGTCTAAAGCTTCTACACACAAAGGATATGGTAAAAGGTTTATCATTGATTGAAAAACCAGAAAGGATATGTGAAGGTTGCATATTTGGTAAGTAACACAAAGAATCATTTCCAGTTGGCAAGTCTTACAGAAAAAAATCCCCACTAGAAATTGTACATTCATACATTTGTGGACCAATGAAAACTCCATCTATAGGAGGCAATACTTATTTTCTGACGTTTATTGATGATTTCTCAAGAAAGACATGGATTTATTTCCTAAAGAATAAATATGACACATTGGGTTGTTTTCAATAGTTTAAATCACTTGTGGAAAAGCATAGTGGCTATTACATCAAGTGTCTAAGAACTGACAGAGGAGGAGAATATATCTCAAGATAATTTCATAAATTTTGTATAGTTCATGGCATCTACAAGAAATTTACCGTGCAATATACACCACAAGAGAATGGTGTCGCAGAGAGAAAGAGCATAACCATCATGGAAATGGCGCACAATATGTTAGAATCCAAACATTTTTCAAATGAGTATTGGGCTGAGGCAGTATCAACTGCAGCATACATATTGAACATATGTCTGACAAAGAGTTTGAAGAACAAAGTTCCTCAAGAAGCCTAGACAGGATTAAAGCATAATGTGGCACACTTAAAAGTTTTTGGTTATGTCTATAACATACCCACAACGGGGCATACAAATTTTCACTTTTCTTAAAGGACAGATTCTCTATCCATGGTTTCTAATTTGGGAAGTCAAGGAACCAGTCTGACCTCCTGGTCAAGGATCTCTGATTCTGAAGCTAATGACTCTCTAAGACCTTGATGGTCTCACTCTGTAATTAAACGAAGAACCTTTCGACTTCTAGGTGCAGGTCTAATGGTACCCGCGACCTTCCCTTTGCACTTGGGAAATATTTGAGTTTGGGTGCTAGCCCCTTTTTTGATAAGCCCCTCCTTGAGGTGACCTTGGGAGATAACCTCATGAAAACACACAATTTTGGGTGTGACCAAAGGAATCTTGAAACCAAACGACCTTTCGGTCCGTAATTCTCCTCGAGCCTCCACATGTCCTTTCTTCAAAACCGTGGTTTGGATTGCAGCCCGCCTTCAACTTTTTAAAGTTCACGCATCTCTAATCCCCGTAATTCTATGGGACCATCGATCTCATGATATTGACGATTCCTATGAACTGATGGCTCAGATCTATCCCTTTCAAAGCTGCAGATCAGATCTAACCTCTTGCAAATCATCGACTGTGATTTGTTTCGCAATTCCGGACTTTAGAATTATGAAGTCTCAAACTTTTGTTTCTTTTGTACGTCAATCTTATGGAGTTGAATATTTTCGGACATTTGTCCTTCTCAGTTAGCAGTTCTGTCTCTGCTTCGAGGTTTTGACCTTTCAACTAGATCAATGGTCCTACGACCCCTTTGCTCGATCAACGGTCGAGATTTTCTTCGCGTCTCCGTACTTCTGAGATCTCAAATCTGAAACTTCACTTCCCCTCGAAGTAAGTGGATTCCTTTCACGTGTCCACTTCAATCTGACAGTTGAGGCTTGCTTCAGGTCTTTACTTGAAATCTACATATTTATGCCACCTTTCCTCTTGATTTGATGGCTATGAATTACTTTGATACTTTACCTGGAATCCACCGATCTATGCCACATCTCTTTTGGATTAGACGGTCCAGATTCACTTCGGATGATCTGATGCTTGAGATTTACTTCAAATGATTTGACGAATGAGATCTACTTCAGATGATTGGACGGTTGAGATTTACTTCGGCTCTCCGGATCTCCAAACTTTAGGAGTCTCAAATCTCAACTTAAAACTCTTGAAAAGATTTCTCCAGAGTCCATGACCCGTCGCCACGCGTCCCTCTGGATTTGGTGGTCCATATTCACTTCGCGTCTTCGGGGTTTGGGAATCTCAATTCTCAACTAAAACTCCAATGAAATTTACTCGAAGCTTGCGATAGATCATCATGTGTCTCTTTGGATCTAACGGTTCAGAGACCTTCGACTCTTTGGCCCTTCAACGCTCCGACCCTTCGACTCTTCATCTCTTCGACACTTCGACACTTCGGTGCTTTGGCTCTCCGGCTCTCCGGGCTTCGGGATTTTCAACTCTTATGCACCCATTTCTCCAGAGTTCTTTTACCCGAAATACACAATCTCCTGACACATATCCCCCTGGCGATCAATGACCATGATTTACTTCAGTTGTTTGTCCTCCTCCTAGTCCACAAACCTCTGAAGTTGTGGATCTTATGCCACGTATCAACCATGATGTTGGATGATTCCGATTGACTTCAAAACTTCGGGACTTCGCAAGTCCACTCTCTTGTGCACTTTCAAAGGGTTAGGCCTTGTGCAATTTCCTTGGGACCCAATGAATTTTGGTCCTCACGCTCATATCTGATGACTCTTATCTGATCTCCTCCTGTGTGCTCTTCTAATTGTCTAGACATGGATCCCAGTGGTCCAGATCTTTCACAGCACTCGATTCAACGATCATTGTTTCTCCTCCTAATCTTTCTCTTTCTTCCCTGACTTGGAAGATTTCAGATGTTTTAAAGGTCTCGACCTTCGATTTACTTCTTGGGAGCCCTGATGTATGGGTCTTGACTTCTGCTTCCCTCCTGAGCTTACGAACTTGAAACAAGTTCTCCTCTTGGACCTCATCTTGGCTTCTCAAAAGTGATAGTCTCTTTTGAGCTTGGTCCTTAGGGAATTTCAAATTCCCACGTACTCCTTGTGTTAATCTACTCGCATCGGATCGACGGTCCATGACCTTCCTTGATCCAATGATAGAGATCACATCGCAACTTCGGGTTTTAGAAATTTAATCGCACCAACACACAATTCTCCCATCGCGTGAACTTCGCACTCACAAATCCGATGGTCAAGGTGGGTCCCAATAGATCCATGGATCTATGGTCTAGATCACATCACGACTTCAAGTTTGGTAGGTTTAGTCGGACCAACACATGATTCTCCCGTCGTGTGAGCTCTGAACTCACAGATCCAACAGTCAAGGTGGGTCCTGATAGATCCTTGGATCTACAGTCTAGATCACATCACGACTTTGGGTTTCAGAGGATCCATCCCCTTCATGATGATTACCAGCATTCATCAATCTTGTGAAGACTAAAGGA
>JASDQU010275402.1:0-15052 GCA_032191745.1 Picea mariana
AAGACTATTTCCACGTTCAGTTGAAGGTTATCCAATGTTTATTATGATTTGCCTCAAGAAATTCAACCCATTGAAGCAACTGCCATGCTTCAGTATACCACTACCCTTCACCCAAAGTTATCCTTCCTCCTGATGGAAAGGAGACCTAAGACTTTACAACAAATGTTCAATGATGCTCAGGAGATTCAACACAATATCCTCGCATGTGAACAGATTCGAAGTGAAGAATTGGGTGTTCCATGACATGAGAATGAATATGAACAGAGAACATTTGACTCAAATCTTGAGCATAAAATTGATGATATCATAGGTCCTCTTGAAGTTCTGAACAAAAATGATTTTACAAAGGATTATACCCCACTTGTTGAAAGAGAAGATGCTTATGTAGCCTTTAATCCACCCCATGACAAGCATGGAGTTGATTGTTTCATATATTCATCCATAGACAGTAAAAAATATGAGTGTGCAGATCAGTCTGTTGAAGAGCTGGTTAACGTCCCAAGATTTTTCATGTTAGATAATATTGTAGATGTTGTTGAGTTGCCTATATACGATGAATATGATGATGATTACGATAATGACATCCTTGAACAAACAACTACATTTCCTCTATCATAAAATGTTCCTTTTTAGCAATATAATGAGAGCAATCAACTTACATATCACAACTACAGAGAAGAGGGTACTAAAACAACTAAAGGAAATTCTTTACCTTTATGCTTTTCTTCATTTAAATTGTTGAAAGAAAATGCTAAGATCATCATTGAAACAAAGGAAAATATGTTGAAGCCAAATCACACTGATCCACTGAGACAATTTGACAAGGAATTGCAGCCAATGGTAAGAGATGAATCTAAAAATAAGTGTGTTCAACAGCCTAGAGAAATGGAAAAATGTGATAGAAGTAAAGAAAATGAAGAAAATTTTGAATTAGGTGAAAGAACCTTGCCATTGTGTTTTTCTTCTTTCAAATTGCTGAAGCAAGATGTCAATAATGTTCCATATCAGAAATGTTCCAGACATGATGTTGAATATCCAAAATACAGTGGACCTGCAAATGAAAGCCATATTCCATTATGTTTTTCATCCTTTGAATTGTTGAAAGAAAATCATGAAATAACAGAGGAAGTAGGAAAGTCTGACTACAATGGAACTACTTTACATGGGCAAATTGTTATCAGTGAGGAAGATCAACAACCTCCATATGCATTAAATGATCATATGGCTGATTATGTGGAAGGTTATTTCAGTTCAGATTTGCAGCCCATGCTCAACTACCAGCTTGAAAATGACGATGAAGCTGATCAAGAAATTGTTATTAAAGGTCATTTTCCTTCTCCCTAACCTAATAAAGATTTCCAACAAGATTTCCAACAAGACAAAGTGTTTCAAAGTTGTCTTTCTTCCCCTATGAATGAGGTGATTGTCAAATTTCTAAGTGACATAGACATGGATGAGGATTTTCAAACTACATTTATAGAGATTTCAAACAATGAATGAAAAACACACATAGAGTTTCAGGAAAGCAATAAAATAGTGTGTCACTTTTGAATAAAAAATACAGAGAGATGATGAAGAAGCGGTTGTTTTATTTGATTCTTTTAAAAATCATGGCTTTGAAAATACATCCATGGGGACTCTAGAACACAGAACAGTTCATGCTGTTAGCTTTCCACATTTGCAAGAATATTATGAACATGAACTCACTCCCCCTCATTCATTGGTAAGCCAAAGTAACAATCCTCAAACAAACTTCCAGAAGGTTAATAAAACCGAACCAAAATTGTTTGATGAACAAGAGGATAGTCTTGATACATATAATCTGGTTGTCATATCCAAAGATGTTTTTGTTGATATGCATGGAAAAATGGACAAACTCATTACTTCCATTTCATTTGAAAACGTTCCCAGAACGAAAGAAATAGAGTAGAAACAACAAACACTTATGAAAGAGGCTGCTCTTTCTGTTTTTGTTCATCAAGAAGAAATGATTTTTCACGATTTGTATGACCCTGTGGCATGTTATATGGAAATTTATAACAATCAGGATTTAAGGCTTAAGATGGATTCCAAGCTCAAAGGTGGAGATAATGACAAATCAACGTCAGTATTAGATTGCTTTACACCAGAGGTTTTTCTTCAGCCAATACTATCTTCTGATTCAGGAGGTTGTTACTTCCATCCATCTCAATAGATCTATCAACCTCTTGATGGAAACCGATAGGGTGAATCACATGAAAACCARAATACAATGGAAGAAGTGAGAYATAGTTTGGACCTTATGCATGCGTTGGAAGATCCATTTGCAATTTTGCTAGAAACAATAAACAATCCCAATATTATTGAAATACTAGAAATCAAATTCATATCTAACTTCCCAAAGGAGTTGTTGGTGAGTAGATTTTGGAAAAAGTATGTGCAGAGGAACCTAGTGTTAGATAAGATGCTTGCATGGTTACATTGGCATTATGATTTCATCTGATTGGAAGCTCATTTCAACTGTTAGGGTAGGTAGGTGTGAATAATCTTGATGATCAAGCATTTTCAAGTTTGGATTGCAAATAAAGTGTTCAATTAGATTTTAGCAGTATATCCAACGTTCAGTCTCCAGGTTAGAGCATGACACACACCTGTTATGAGAGAAGCTCCAATGGATGAGGCATAAGGTCTACTATTCTTTGATACCTCATAGGGAGGATATCATCCCCATTTGGAGCCCATGTTATCACTGTAACAATTTTCATATGGAGTCCTAGCCTCGGGACTTAGTAGGAGGCTAAGTCGGTATGGAGGAGTGATAGATTAGTGGACGAGGCCATATCTAGTAGACAGAGCTAAATATAGTGGAACGACAAAGTCAATAAGACACAATGGGTCATGGATCATGGGCGCTTCCAATCGATGGTCGTGGGACATATCGGGTGGAGAAATAATGCGCCAGTTAATCTCTTGGAGGCGGGTCGATAAGAATACCGCGGTTTTGTTTCAAGGGCACATTGCGCCACCAGATACATATTGGGGGGAAAAGCGGGTAATTTTAAAACCACCCAAGCCCACCTCGATGTCACGCATTAGAAAATTATTAGATATACATCACATCCAAGGATCTCATGTGGAAATGGAAAGTTGACGGCCCATCAAATCACCTCACAACAATTGTTCGTATACTTTTCGTTCGTGCGACGTCGGGTAAACGCCGCCACAAAACTGATTTGAAGGCTCATCATTTGAAATTGATAGCCGAGCATGATAAGCTATAGTCCTTGCTATTACTTTCGTCAGTAACCTATGATTGACACTCAATGACGACTAACATTCAAAACATGGATGACATTACTCTATTTTGGGTGATTAATGTTTCATTCTTAAATGGGGTCCTCACAAACTGAATGATCGTTCAAATTCCTGTACAGCTAAGGGAGATAATCTCGTGCTTTCTAGAAAACTAGAGAGAATGGATAAGACGGACCAAGGGGCCTCCAGTGAACCGTGATATTCGAATAATATGAAAAATTTATTAGTAAAGAAGAAAGAAAATCTTGTCGCATGAATACTGACATCGAAATTTCACACGAAGCTTGCAGAGGAGCCAGGTGTAGATAAAGAGGTCAGATTAAATCCCATCATGAAGGATTTAATCATCAACGAATATGTAGATGAACATCACACATGATTTTTCAAGAGGAAAAGGAGAAAGAGACAAAGGACAGAGGTTGAAGCTGAAGTGTTTGAAAGTGTTGGAGAAAACTAGCCTGCTTGGATTGACACTTTGAAAGAAGAAATTGCTAATCTAAAATAAATTTCAAGCTAAATTAAGTATGTTTCAGAAAATTTTGTAATGATATAGACATGTGGCATTCAAAGCAAAAATCTCAAATATGTCAGTTTTGGTTATAACGTCCCCTAGAAAATAAGAGTACAATGTTGTACCTTACTCCTTCTTTGTAACTGATGTCTATTTTTGGTATTAAGGGGAAGATGATTCGTTTTGAATCCCAGATGTAATTTATCTATATATACTATTAAAATATAAATGAAAAAGAGGACTGATCAGAGAGGGGCCTGCCCTCGTAGCAGGAGGACTTTGTAACTTTTTGAAGCTTTATTGAATATATATGCAGAAGCTTTTTCTGAAGTCTCTATGAAAAGATTCTAATGGTGGTGATATGAGTTTTGTCTTCTTTCATTGTATGTATTTCCTGTGATTATTCAATTCCATTCAAATTTTCTTTTGTTTAAATTGGAGAGTTAAAAATCTCAGAATTCGTCTTATGATGCTCTTGGCTTAAGCAATTTAAACTATGTATATTTCTTCTTAACTAATTCAAAATTCATTTCAGCAATGCTCTGATATAGTTATATGTTTTTTCTTTCCTCCTACACCTTGCTTAAATACAATTTACAACTCAGATTCATTGCCTCATATAACCTTTATCCTTTGGAGAGTTCAGTCAACCAGTCATTGTTTTCACTCACTTTCAGAATTTTGACTCCATAGCCCTGAGTGTCCTTCCCCTTCCTAGCCAATAAATTTATAAAACCCCCCAAAACAAACTAAATCTAGCCATTGATTGCCAAAGAAATATCAAGTGACACGAGCAAGCCCTATTTGAGTTGAGCAGGCTAGTGCCTGACTTTAAAGTAGGTTGAAATAGTTACCTCTATCATTTGTCTATCAGTCGAACAAAATTTATAGAGTGCTAACACATCCAAAAATTTCTCAATTTTAATGGTTAATTTACTTTTCATGTTTAAATGTTGGTCACATGCACTTTGTTTTGATAAGTGAAGATAATTTAAATTATGACATTTATGTGATTATGTGGACCAAGTTATTTTGATCATATATTTTGGACTTAATGTGAAAATTTGTAGAAACAAGGTTGTGTGTGTGTGTGTGTGTGTGTGTGTGAGTGTGATTTGACAATTGTTTATATATTTGATGTTCACATTTCTTATGTGTTTCCTTGTTGTTGAATGGGAGTTACAAGGGATAAATTATATGACAAGAGTGATAAGGTTTCATTTTATTTTACACATGAAATAGTGGGACCCCGACTTCCTCCTCACTTTAACTTGTGAATATAAATCCTCAAATACTTATCTTATTAGAACCAATGTGTTATTGATCTCTCTTCTCATTTCCTATATAGTCATTAATTAAGAAAATAGTTGCAACTGTTAATTGTTGAAAAGGAGTATACAATGAAGAAGAAATCAATGCAAACAGAAGTCCTAACTAATAGAGAGTTATGTTGGAGCTTTGAGAGAATTTCATGATAATTTTAATTTCATACCCATACTAAGTTTTCTATGGACTTAATAATTTTGTTGATAGTAGGGATTTCTCGAAAAGTGACAGAGAAATGCAAGGTGGAAGCATGATTTGGTCTTCTTGATGAGGTGGTTTATTTTTTTGTTTATTTGCTCTAATTAAAGTTCTAAATTTTTTTAGTGCTAACTAGTGACATTTTTTTGCATATTTTGAAATGTTGTGTATCACATTTCTTGAGTGATCCAAGCGAGGTCATCCCCTGTTTTTTCCTTTTCAGAATTTGGTTGTCCTTGTATGATTTTCATTAAATATAGGACTTCTAGAGTAATTCTCGGTCCAAGTTTTCACAATGAATTGAAGAAATTGTTCTATCCAAAACATTGTATGGGTAGTTTTATTAATAAAAGGACTAATTATGATTCATTTATTCTATGTTGACTTTTCCCTCTTGGCTTAAAAGAATTTGTTTTCCCTTTATTAAAATTCAAAAATATTTATTTGTTTCTTTTTACAACTCCATATATTTCATTTATTTTTTCATTAATAAAATTTTTTATTTTTTTATTTCTAAAATAATTTACTTTATTTTTTATTGCATGAATTATCAATCATTTAAAGGCTTATTCTGTATACGTCATTACTTCATTTTTAATTAAAGTTCCATTATCTTTGTTTAAATTTACTTTCTTTTTTTATGGATATATTTTATAAGCCTTAAATTACAAAACTTTAAAAATCAAATGTTCTTAAAATAAAATAATTCATAGTCCTTTCATGTAAAGATTTTGTTTAAAATAAAGTCTTTTTCGCTTTCCTAAGGCTATAAACCCAATGTATCATTCCCTCTTTACCCATATCTAGCCTTAGGGGGTTGAGGTGTCAATGATTGAAACATTACAATTTCAACGTCAATATATTTCTGGCGATCATATTGGGGAATAAATGATCCCTATTTTAATTGTCTTTCCCTTTCTGTGACAATTGATTGAGATCTATATTATCCATTCATGAACTTGCCTACTACTAGACAACTTGGCATTCCAATGCAACTTCTTGACCAAACTAGTAGGACTTCTTTTTTATTTGATCATATTTTGGAGACTGCCACTTATTGTGAGAAACTTGAACGCTCTTGGAACATTATCTCCTGAGATAGTGAAGTCCAAGAGAGAAGAGACATTGTTGAGAGGAACATACGTAATTGTCTTTCCCATCCTTGAGTTGTTTCATGACCACACCCCTCTGATTCTCACATAGAATTAGAGGTCAATCTCCTGAGTGTGACCCCTTGAATGAAATCAGGAAACACAAAAGAATTCTTCAAAATCTTCATAAGCAGATCAATAAATCTATTTTTGATTCTAAAGCAGAACTCGCAAGTCCCTTTCGATATTTTTCACCAAGAAACAATATGACTTCTTCTTCTAGTTCAAGTCAAGCCTCTGCCTCCTAGTTAATTGGGAGTATGTACAATCATTTCAACCCTATCCAATCCGATATAAATATCTTGGAAAGATCATTTCAAAATATGGGTTGTTTCATTTTGAAGAAGATGATAATACCACTTTGTGGCATGTGCCTTTACCCTTGAACTTAAATTCAACAAATACTCATCTTCCAAAGTTTAAAGAGAGTATACCCAAATTCTCAGGCAATGGAACCATTTTTGTTAATGAGCATTTGATCATTTTTAAAATTTCTGTCATAACATTGGTGCCAATGACAATGACACTTTCATGCACCTTCTTGTCAATTCTCTAGAAGGGAAAGCAACTGTTGATTTTTTTGAACTACCTCCTAAAGCCTTCTCCACTTAGGTTGAACTTTGTTATTGATTTAGGTCAACCTATGCGAAGATTCAAATCCCAACATATTTTCTTAAAAATTACATAACTTGACCTTTAATCAAGCAAAAACTATAAAAAAATTTATCCTTCACTTCACCAAACTTTATAATTAGATTATTGAGGTCATTAGGCCCCATAACGAAGCTTCTCTTATGCATTATTATAATGCATTGCCTGCTTCCTATCATCATCGATTAGAAGAGAAAAATGCAGATAATTTTGTGTTATCTTTGCAAATATGCCTTGAGTATGAAGAATAAGCCATTAGAACCGGTCTGCCTCTTATAGATTCAAGTAAACAAGATTGCATAACATCAATTTTACAATTGGTTCAAGACATGAATACCATAATTTTTTCTTTTGAAAATAGAATGGTTGCTCAACCCGCTCAAGAAATATCTACGCAAGATTCTCTTCAGAATCAAACCTAAGCCTTTCATCCCAAGGTTATTCTTCCCAGAGCTTGGTGTAACTTTTGTGAAGAAAATCAGGAAGAAAACACTCGTGAACATAGAAAGAATTCATGAGAGAGGATTTTTGGTAAAAAAACAGATTCTACCATTGCAACCTTAGATTGGGTACGTGAGGATGACATTATGATAGTACATATTATAAGTCATTCCTATTTTAATAAGAACAAAGGAAGTCCTCAAAAGACCACTAATATTCATAATCCATCTGGTTCAACATCCAAACGATTCGATACACGTAGCACCCGAAATTCATCTGATTAATCAACCAAGACTGCTCAACAACCTAGAGCTTCTACATCACCTTCTTCTACTTCATATCATAGATACAATATATTGAAATAGATAGCCACTATCAAAGTTGATGCCACTCTGTTAGATATGGTTGTTGTTCCTAGAAAACAAGAACTTTTGAAAGGTTTTATAGAAGGAAAAACTCCTTCTATTGCTATTCCGATTATTGAAGAAGAAGATGAAGCCTTATAAGATAACAAAGTACAAAATAAACCATTCTATACATTCTATTAGGAATCCACCTTTTTATTCAAATATGAATATTATCGACAAGATCACACATTGTTGTCTCATCGATGGTGGGTCTGGACCAAATGTTAAGTCTAAAACCATAATGGAGGATGTTGGCTTGTCTTGCACAAATGAAAATTCTAGAAATATGTTGGGCTACAATAAATAAAAATAATCTACCATTGGTGAAATTAAATATGTGACTCTTGTGCTTTGTGCACATCCTGAAATACACACAACTTGTGATATCCAGGTGATTGATATGCATGCTAGTAATTATTCAATCATTCTTGGCTAAGATTGGAAAGCTTTGACAAGAGGATATATGTCCATGGATGACACTCATATGTCTCTTCCAAAAGAAAGAAAGAACATTATAGTTCTTAAATAAGGGCACATTTCCCCTTATATTGATAGTATTCCCCAGCCACACATCAACTTCATTAAAGAAGACAATGGCATTTTCTCTATCTTCTTAAATGAAGAAATATGTGTTATGCAAACGCCTGAGGATAAAGATAATTATATTTGGCACAAGAATTGCATGTGTGAATGAAGGAAAAGGCATGAGTGTTGTGTTATACTCTCCCTTGGGTAAGATTCAAAATTTCTCTTATAGACTTAACTTTTCTTGCATGAACAATGTAACATAGTTTGAATCTCTTATACTTGGCCTTGATAACTCTGCTAATTTAGTATGCCAACACTTCACAATATTCAATTATTCCGAATTATTCGTAAATTTGGTTAGGAAAATTTATAATCCTTCTAACAAGATTTTGAAACAATATACCTAGGTTTTTTGGGACCGGATTTCAAATTTCCTATCTTTTAACATCAATTATGTGTGCAGAGAGATAAATTTTATGGTTGATAGGCTAGTTGTTTATACAACCCATCCTAAAAAACAATTTCTCCTTGAAAGACATCATTGTACAATTGTCTCCCTATATCACCAACATATACCAGATAACATAGAAGCTTTGCAAGTATTTCATGATGACAAAAGCATTTGTACATTCTTGAGAAATTCACCTTTGAATAAAATTGAAGTCGTATACCTCGATGACAATAAATTTCCTAAAGAGTTACCACCCTTTGAAGGTTCTTTCTCCTCCATTGATGCAAGTAATCATGAAAAGGATACTAAAGAATACTCCAAAAGGAAATTTGGGGACACGATTCTAATTAACACTGGGATAGAAAAAGAACCTAAAATTTTACACATTGGAGCCCAATGCTCAAAAGAAGAAAAATATAAATTCATGGTTTTTTTTTTCGTGAATTTTGTGATGTATTTTCCTGGTCCTATGATGACTTACTAGGTTTTGACCCTAGCATATTACAAAATGCATTCCCTATTAAAGAGAATAATAAACCTATTAGGCAAAGGAAAATGCCAATTATTCCTGCACTAGTGACCACTATTTGAAAGGAAGTGGAAAAGATGCTTGCAACCCATATCATTTTCCTTGTAAAATATTCTAAATGGGTTGCTAAACTAGTTTCAATTAGAAATAAAAAAGGGGTATGTTAGGTTATGCATTGAATTCCATGCCCTTAACAAGGCAAGTGTGAAAGATAATTTCCCTTTCCCTAAGATGGAGATGATTCTCCAACAAGTAGTAGAGTCACATATGATGTCACTCCTTGATGGTTTCTCAAGATATAACCAAATACACCTCAAGAGAGTTGACATATATACAACCACATTCACCACCCAATGGGACACCTTTGCATATGAATGTATTCCCTTTGGCTTAATTAATGCATGTGAAACTTTTGAGAGGGATATGCATATAGATTTTGATGATCTTTTTATTTCCTCTGGAAAACTCGTAATTTCATTAAGAGTAAACAAAATTACATTCATAGATACATACAAGCCATAGATAATAGTCTTGTATATATTATCAAAAATAAAGGTAGGTACCATTACTATTGATGCAGTATATGCATCATTACATTCCCATCAGTGTAATATAATATGATTACTATATATCTGGGGCTCCCAAGTATCCAAATGATTATACATTGCCATCAAAAGTATAAAGGATTAGTTGTTGTTCAACATAGAAGCTTACAAAATGACCAAAAATACCGATCTGATGAATTGAGAAATTAATTGTTCTGGTTTTCATGAAAAGGTATGTGATAGAAACCATGGATTCCCATTGCTGATTGTTCTTCTATATACCAAAGTCCATAATCTAATTGTAAGGCTTCTTTGGAAAGCATGTTCACCAACTGATTCCACTCCTTTTAGAGATGAGTAAAAGAGATAGAGTCAAAAACATTGATGATTCTCATTACTTCCTCAAAAATTGGAACAAGACAAGAAATGTGACATCTTTGTATTCCTTTTGATTAGAAAGGAGTCACCAAATACTTGCAATGTTTTGCATCCCTTTTCCACAACAAATAATAACAGAAGTTTTAAATCCAATACATCATCATAGTTATTTGTTCCAACCCCCAATCCTGACTTTATAAGGAATAAATGGGAACTGGAGAGGTATAGAAAACCACCCCCTCCACACTTAAGTTTATCCCTAGAATCAACCCTGTTGAACTAAGCCCACGACTCGACGTTATCAAAAGTTTCATCCCTAACAAATCGAGTAAGGCTGAGCTCCTCTCCTCTCGATTTTTTGTAAAAATCAAGGATACTAAGGCATACATCAGCTACTCTATAAGTCAAAATGACCTCGTCTTTGAAAACAACATTGTTCTGTGCCATCCAGATCCCCCATGCTAATATGAAAGGAAAATCCCTAGTATCACAGTTCCCCCTCACAAGCATTCAATCCNTGTATGCCTTAGTATCCTTGATTTTTACAAAAAAATCGAGGATACTAAGGCATACATCAGCTACTCTATAAGTCAAAATGACCTCGTCTTTGAAAACAACATTGTTCTGTGCCATCCAGATCCCCCATGCTAATATGAAAGGAAAATCCCTAGTATCACAGTTCCCCCTCACAAGCATTCAATCCTTCAAGGCTTCATTAAAGGAATTTCCCTGCCAGCACCGTAGTGTATTTGACAGGGTTAGAGTCTCTTCCCAAACACCCCTCATGAATACACAATGCATGAAGAGGTGATACACTATTTATGCATGTTCCTTTCATAGCAAAGTGTACTTGGAGATTGATCAAATCATCGAGCCTCTAGACTAGAGTAGCACATCAAAAATATACTGTGCCTCTTACTTTTCTTGAGTCGATTCAGAACCCAAAAAAAATACTTTCGGGTATCTCTATTAACTGGAAAGTGATGATTAAGGTGTTCAACTTGATCGAGAATGGTTTGGTATGGAGGATTGGTACAGGTAGTTTGGTCCGGATTGGATTGGATTTGTGGGTTGGTTGCAATTGGGGACATCTTCTAAATGTTGGGATACACTCACAACTAGAGAGTGGGGGTTATTTTTACTTAGCTCAAGTTGGGGACCCAACCACAACCACTATATGGCATCAATGATTGATGATTGGGAAGATGCTAAGACTTAATGGCGATGATTTGATTCATTGGGACATGTATATTTAGGCTTTAAGGGGAGCCAATATTCGTTTGACTGAATGAGAAGAGAGTTACTCTGGGATGGTGATCCGAGAGGGTTGTATACTCCAAAAGAAGGATATGTTCAACTTAGTGTGGATTTGCATAAGAGAGAACCACTTTGGTGGTGTAAGAAATTATGGAAACAAAATTTCCCAACAAAAGGGAAGATTCTGGTATGGTCAATCTTGGATATTTTGATGATCTTATTGGAATTATCATACAAATTTATCTTGAAGAACTTACGGTCCATTCCAAGTTATGAAAAGATCATTTTGATCATCTCATATAGGTATTTTTGCGTTGTAGAAAATATGGTGTATCTTTGAATCTCGCAAAGTATATTTTTGGTGTAATATTAGATAAACTACTTGGTCATATAATCTCTTAGTTTTGTATCAACATTGATCCAGAAAGAGTAAGATCTATACAAAATATCCCAATCCCTTAAAAAAGTGAATTCAGTCTTTCATGGAAATTGTTTTTTGTAAGGAGATTTATTCCTAATTTTGCAAAGATGGTTAAACCCATCCATAATCCACTAAGAAAATAATAGAACTTTTCCTGGACTCCTGAAAATGAAAAGGCCTTTGTTGAAATCAAGAATGCCATTGTCTCAGACTCTGTTTTGGAAAAAATAGATTTTACAAAATATTTCATTATTTATACTAATGCCATAGAATAATCTGTTTCTACTATCCTTCTTGAGAGAGATGAAGAAAGTGTTGAAGATCCAATCGATTTCATGAGTTAGAACCTCTCTGATGCATACGTGAAATACATTCTAATCGAAAAACATGCTGACGCTTTAGTGAAAACTGTTGAAAAATTTCGCCATTTCATCCTTGGCAAGCACATTGAAATAAAAGTCCATTTCCTACAGTCAAATTCTTGTTGTCTCAAATGTTACTGTCATGTAAAGTCACTCATTGGCTTACCAATATTCAAGAACATAATTTCACAGTAACTACCACGAATACTATAAAGTGATGAGACTTAGCTTTGTACTTGGCTCGACATGTTGAACCAAGTTATGTTGCTGAAAATGATAATGTTTCCTTGTTTTCCTTGTTTTTGATTGAATATGAAACTATTTATTTTACTTATCATCCTTGGTATCAGGATATTGTCCATTATTTGAAACACAAGCATCATCTTGATCACCTTGCAAATTATGAACAAAGAAGGCCTCACCTTGAAGCTTCAAAATATCTCATTCTAGGTACTTCATTATTTCCTAGATCTGCTAATGGATTATGAATGAAATACTTGACTAGAAAATGATTGAAAAACTGCATGGAACTACAGATTCATGTATTCATATT
This sequence comes from Picea mariana, assembly GCA_032191745.1. Lineage (NCBI taxonomy): Eukaryota > Viridiplantae > Streptophyta > Pinopsida > Pinales > Pinaceae > Picea > Picea mariana. The sequence goes on from JASDQU010275402.1 coordinate 13,004, forward strand.
GGAACTTGTAAGGTCTTCAGCTAGAAGGGTGAGGAGACCCTCACCCAAGTCTTGAAGGAGACAAAATGCAGGGTTACTCTAACACCCAAGAGTCACACTAGTTAGGAAAGTGGGCACACGAACACACCAAGGGGATTTCCCAAGCATGCAGTGAAGCATGGGGAAAAAGTGATCAAGAGAAGGGGCACACCAAAGAGGTTAGGGCATGCTGGCATGAGGAGTGCACCAAGGTTGGGGCAAACCGATCCTAAGAGATGAGATGGTTGATGAACACATAGGTTTTTTTGGGTGCACCTGGTCCATGAAGGGGCGTGGAAATTCATTTGGGCGTGATGGTTTGTGAAGAGCGTGACACACCCGAAGGACAAAACTATTTGTGATGGTGACATTTGGAGTCCATTTAAGAGAACAAGGGTGCACAACCAATGAATGACAGATTGGCACAACAAGGAGAGCAATATCAACTTTACGATTTTGAGGTAGACTTGGAAAAAGAGGGGCAAGCTCCCTCAAGGAATAGCCTTGAGGTGTTTCTGTGGGCAGAGTTGAGGAAACCTTCTTTTGGGACGATTTTGGGGAAGTCTTGTCATAGGTCTTGTTGGAACACTTTTAAATTTTTTAAGCCTTAAGGTGCGTGCAAGGCCCACGGTCGATTAAGCTTCCCAGTCGATCGAACGACCCCTTTTTCCCCAAGTTTTTGGAGCCACTTGATTGTTAAAGAGGTCAAGCCTCTAGAGACTACTTCAGAGTTTTTCACTTAGAGCGTTTCACCATGTAGTAACTCCAATGTCCCGATGTCCGAAAAGTGTTCTAAGGATCATAGTCCCAATACATGTGTACCTAAATAATCTTTGACACATCATTATGGGTAATGGACCGTCGAAAATGTAATAAAGTTAATTTTCTGACGCATGAAACCACATATATCTAAAAGCTGTACCCTAATTAAAAGTTAAATAGTAAGCTTCACGCATCTGGAGTTCAGATATTCACCATTCATCACACTCTAGATTCACGAAATCCGAACTCCCGAAATACCATAAACACTAAGCAGGGTTAATTAAATATTAAAGACAATTAGCTAATGATTAATCACTACGCGATTTCGAGTTTTGGAAATCTTATCTAGAGCTACTATCAAATTTCTGAAGTCCTAGAACCCAAAAAGAACTTAACGATAAACGCAGTTAATTAATGGGCTAAACAAGATTATCTCGGAATTGAGTTTTTGCTAAACATAATTTCGTAAAGTTTCAAACCTTATTTATCCAAGCTCCCTGTTGCAAACCCCCAAATATTAATGGAATTAAATACAACTCAATGGAAATGATTTCGAATAAGATCACAGATCACCGCCTAACTTTTTCATTAAAGCTAACAAATACATTGTCAGTAAAGGTATTCGTAAATTGATACACTTGAGGTAAAAAATATATTGAAGTTTGAATTCTATTTGCATTTTCATAGAACAACAAGCTTTAATAGACTAAGAAGTTTACGAGTTTCCCTGTAATAGATAGCACAGTTGTGAGCTTACTACTATCATGGCTCTGTGGAAAATGGCTAAGCGGATAATGAAAGCACGAGCCAGAACATAGACATCCTCTTGGACACATCAACAAGAGTTGTAGATACCATGAAAACTTGAACGCAGGTGTTTGATATCCTACAATACAAGCTGATTAACAGCCCAAAAGAGTAGAGCTATGAGGTGACCAAAACTCAGGCGACAAAGCTCAAATACATATTTCAATCAGAGTTGCATAAAATAGCCACGCGACTGAGACTCATGCCTTCTAACAACATGATAGGTTGGGCCCTGGAAAACATGGACGTCTCAACCAGGAGCATCCACAATTCACAGAAATTTGTTGTTGGGTATTTTCGATCGGAACATATACAGGTGATGTACAAATTATCTCTGGATTTCAAATACAGTTACAATGCCACTTTCTTGATAGAGTTTGATGAAGAAGAATGCACAGAAGGTGGAAATAATTACCCTGACTTAATCAAGAACTGGTGGGCATGCCTTGAGAAGTTCAAAGT
>JASDQU010275404.1:0-15040 GCA_032191745.1 Picea mariana
TATTTTATTTCCTTTAAAATAAACAAATTCCCCTCAACTCTCAGTGCGGTTCCTGACCCTTCCAGTTGCGAGCTAGTCTCGATCTGCTAGAAGTAAGTTTCATACACGCAGTGCTGGTCAGTGGTTGATAGTTTAATTAGAACAATCTCTAAAGTAGTTAGCTTAATGCACAGGAAAACGCCTTAAAGTGACCTGCAAAGTAAGGCAGGCCCTCTCGGGACCTGGCTTCCCACCCATTTTGGACTTCCAGCACTTTGAGTGAGTTTTACTGGTGAGACCATTGGATTTCAGTAAAGCTCTCCGCAAGTTTCCAAACAAAGAGCTAACCTCCAAGAAGGCCCAAACCCTTTCACTAATTCAACATCAATTTATCTTAATAAAACACACGAACTACATTGTCCACAATTCACTTTAAGGCACTGGTCTCAATTTTCACATTCAACAAAGCCACAGGCTTCCTTTAATATATTGGATATCATCTCTAAAGCAAATGTCAATTTCACTTGCATATAACAAACGTACCAGACTATCCTTTTTTATGCAAGTACATGCTTGATGTTATATCGTGGATGAATGATTTGTTTATGTGTATTTCAATTCATGGTTGATTGTTGAATAAAAGTAATAAACTCCTAGATCTATATTTTTTGTACTTAGCTTAGATCAAGCCATAGTATATTTGTTAGGGACTAGCCCCCTTGGCTTCGCTAGGAGTTGGCCTAGACGGAGGAGTTGAGGATTAGGTGACAGCACCTTAACTCTCACTTGCCCCCAAGGACACACTGAATGGATTGAAGATTTCTTCCACGTCTCCCAAGTGTGTATAAGGCGGCAACAAGGCTGAAAAGCCCAATTAATAACCTGAGGATAAAAAACACCCAGTGAAAGGAACTCTCCTAATGAAGAAGTCCTAATGCAACTGACTTAAACTATGATCCATGTAGACCTATTACATTATTATCCCACGCAGGGGAACGGAAATTCCAATTACAACAAAATGTTGAAGGCCAAAACTACCTTGTAGAACCAACAAGTCTTCAACTTGGTAGCACCATCAGGTGCATATCTTCATGTTACATGGAGTTGACCCCCTAGTTGAATAGGTGGTCAACAGATCCAATAATATAATAGGAGTTGCTGCAAAATGCTCCAATAGAAGACCACAAGCCTCCCAAAGGCCGAATACTCATTGAAGACCAAAGCAAGAGTAGATATGGGCCGTACGAACTGCTAAACCTCCAAGCTGGAAGGTGCCACGCCCTGCTGAAACCCTGAAGACCTCAACAATTCGGCCCTGCTGCCAAAGATGTCCAATCACTCCGGTGTATATGCCAAATGGTAGATCGGGTGCAAGAAAAACCCAGGTGCCCAAATCTCCAAGATCCCTCTCAAACCCTATGGATCTGACTCTCCTCCAAGTAATGGTGCACCCCCCTAGATGCCTGAAACCCTAGATAATTCAGCCTCTCTCCTAGAGTCCTCCAACAGCTCCACCAATCCACTAGAATGATAGATCGGGGCATGGCAATGAAAACCCAAGTGCTCAACTAGGCAAAATACTTGCTAGACCCATGGATCTAGCCACCCTCCAAAGTATGGTGCGCCCTCCTACTGGGAAATCATCTCACTCTCAATACAAATGAATCCTCCACCAAAATACCCGCGGAATCCACCAAGAATAATGCTGTCACCTGCAAAGGAAACCCAATACCTGGAATTCCCAAAATCTCTTCTCCTCAGCTAGATCGAATCCTCCCTCAATGGATGGTGTTGGAGCCGCCCTTTCTCTAAATAGGTGAAATGTTATACTTAAGCCCAAAAGCTGGATTTCGGGACTTCGTTTATTTCATGATTCTACCCACTAAAGCCGCAGTATCCCAACACGCGAAATGGCGAAAACTATTTTAGTTCTAATCACCATTACTGAATGACTAAGCAGGGATTATCACCTTTTATTACCTCATACTCTCGTTCTCGGGAGTTACACGTTGAACGTTTTTCAAACCTCCGACATGCGAAGTCGTGAAGTTGTTTTAAAGTTACCCAGGTTAATATCAAGAGTAAATCACTTTAAACCTTAGTTAATCATTATCGTGATTTCGCGACTCGGCGATTGCTTCCCCAAAAAGCAGCACCTTTGTAACTCTGATCCACGAAGTCGTGATATTCATTAATTAAGCATGGATTAATTAAAGGCTTAAGTCAAATCACAGACAATCAACTAAACCGCACCATCGCGATTTCGGGTTTTTAGGGTTCAAAGGCTAGGAGCAAAATCATCTGATACGGCGAACGCTGAAAAGGGGATTAGCGACTAAAGCGCACTTAATTAAAGGAACTAAACTAGATTAATTAACGCCTTAAACAACCTTTAACACACACAGTTTACGGGTGAAGTTTTGAATGTTTCTACGTTTTTCCATGTCACAAATCGTCAAGCATTTATGGCATTTATTTGAATTTCAGTGAGGTGATGGATAGTAAGATCTCGTTTTACTTCTAAATCTTTCTATTAAACGATTTGACCGTTCTGTCAGCAAGGACTTGCACGGGCTTAAATGATCAAGACAAAGGGGTTTCTTTCATTATTTCAGTTTTCATCTCTATTGTGCGCAGAGCCATTTCACCAGGATAACTTCTGTCTGTGTTTTCAATCTTTCCGACAGGGGATCTAATTGCAAGGTTCTCTATCATGGCTCCACGAAAAGTGCCCAAGGCAGCTGCCGAGAGTTCAAGTCAAGGTTCAGATGTAGTTTCTGATACCTCGCCCCGAAGTATTAATACTATCAAAACATGGACGTACATTTCCAACGTTCTGCAATCCGAATCGATAAACTGTTCGAATGATTCCAACAGTAACGAGAAGGATGACTTGTCCACCAAATACATAATCGTCGCTCAAGCAAAGATGCACAAAATAGCAGCAAGGCCACGGCTTCTTCCCTATTATGATATGATCAGATGGGCGTTGGACCATGTGGACATCCTGACTGGGACGATTATTAGCGAACAGAGGGTGGCAATTGGGACTTACAGACCGGAGCATTTACAGGCAATGTATAAATTGTCACCCACACCGAACCTTACTCACAATGCCGAATTCCTAGAGGGTTTCAAGAAGAAGGAATGCGAGCAGTATGGAAAAAATTTATCCAATCTAATCAAAGATTGGGTTACACACCCCACGAAATTCAGGGTTGATACTAATGGAATTTATTCAATCTCCTCCTTAGAGCCGCAATTCAAGTATATAGCGATGATGACCTGTAGGCTATATGGGAAGGACACTACTCACTTTTTCCTCCCATGGGTACCGCTTATTCATACAGTTGCTAAGGGTTTCTCTTTCGACTGGGCCAAATTGTTGTCTGACAGTCTGACCAGTCGAATTACCGAATACCGAGCGCAGAGGGCGAGTAGGAAAGCGGCTTTGTTCTTTATGTTTGCTTACATCATGGACGCTATTTGCTTCATGACACCTTTCCCACTAATGAGCTGGAGCTGGGCTCCATCTAAAACAGAGCCTATTCATGTCTACCACTCGAAACTTTGGAAGGATAAAGCCAAAGAATTCGTCTACGAGATCTTCAACTGAGTAATGGTACCAGTGCATGTCTCCATCTTCGACCATCCGCCTCCCAGGATTTCGGATAACATCACGGCCAACCTGAGTAGCGTGGCAGATTGGTATATAGAAGCGGAATTTTCATACATCAGGGTTTTTGGCAGCTCTGTTCCCCCATACGCTCTGTTGCTATTCTTGCCAGATAAGCTAGTGTGTCACGAGATCGCCAGGCAAACTGTGCTCGACAAGATAAGCAAAGAGCTCAAAGGAGTATTGAAAAAGGTATGGCCGCCCTTTCCCATTCACAATGGTGCATATTCTTTATTAGATTTTGGCCATTCCAGAGTCGAGGCTATGGCCTTAGAGGAAATGAAATTGGTGGACATTGAGTTTAAGAAGCATGACCCTAATAAGGTTGTGAGTAGTCACCTGGCAAGTTGTGGCCTGAAGAAATACGAACACGAGGATTCGCCTCATGATGAAATCTTCCGGGGTGCAAGGTCCTACTCTGAAGTCCTAAGTCAGATTCAAGCCCTTCCGCCCGGACATATGGCCGATTTCTTTAAATTCCAGGAGCACCGGTGGAGTTGTCTCCCCCAAGTTTTACAGGGCGAAACCCCAAAGCTTCCAGATACACAGCAAAAAGAAGCCAGAGGCTCAAAGGACTCGAGTCCTTACAAGGAGGAAAACCAGGAGAAAACAGGGGAAGCTAGGACCTCGAAACGAGAAGCTGAAATCCCCGATCAACAGGAAGGAAACCCAGAAAAGGGTACACCGGGCAAGCAGGTCCAAAGTCAAGCAAAGATACCCTCGCAAGGGGTGGGTGACTCACTATAGTTCATATCAAGCAAGCCAGCCACGGACGCTATCCCGAAACAATCATGCAAGGAAATCGACAGTGCCATTGCTTCTATCACACCCTTACAGTTCACAAAGGGGAACCCCGATGCAGGATGGATTTTCAATGAAGAACTAACGCCCATTTCTGTAGAAGAGTTACCTCCTAATGATTTTTTCTTCGATAAGAAAAGGAAGGACATGGTGAAGCAAGAATCGTATCAAAAAGCGGGCACAGTGGCTAAAAAATTTAAAATCCTGACAGAAGGAAAGGCCGTACTAGAGGAAGAATTCGTCGACGAGATAGCAAGAACACTAGGGGCTTATGCTACAACCAACCAGTATTCACTTGGAACTTTGAAGGCACAGTTGAAACGAAAGAACCTCTTGATCGGTAAGTTGGAAGCTAAGGTGGCTACGGCGGAAGCAAATGCCAGAGATGAGGTGAGAAAAAGCCTCGAGCAAGCCAGAATAGCCGATCTGCAGGAGATCGAGAAACTTAGATCCGACCTTGAGCAGATGCACCAGTCGACGCAAATAAGCCAAACGCAGGTAAGTCAGCAGGAGCAGCAAATAATACAGTTAAAGTCGAAGTTGGATGTTGCCGAAAACCAGGTCTTAGACATAAAGATATTCCAATCCCAAGCCACCGAAATCCGACAGAAGGTATTAGCAGCTCAACAGGACTTGCTTGCTAAAATGGAAACCATTCAGAATCACTTTCAGATGATAGATCAAGTGCTAAAAGATATTTCTTTGAGAGAAAGAGAAGTTGGGGCGGCTTGGGTTTCTTTCCAAGAGGTTGTTATAGCAACAGCGAAAGAAGAGATGGTCAGTAGCTCCAAATTATCCATCCCGGAACAAACCAGAGGGAATATCTTACTGAAGGTGTGGGAGCATAATATATCAGAGAGCAGGGAACGAGCTAAAGAGATGAGGAATTCTTGTGAAGAAACATTCGCCTTGATAAATAAAAGTTTGTTAGACCTTGATAAGGAAGGCAGTGCTGGGACGCGGGGCAAAATCAACATAGCTAAACACCTGCTAGACATCAAGGAAAATGTGGAAAAGGAGCAAGATGAAATATCCCAGATAAGTCAAGTTGATATTGTCCAAGTGGACAAATGGCTAGTAAAGCCAAGTTTACAATTATGGTCTATCGTCACGGAAGACCGACAAGTGGGAAAAAGATTGCCACAGTTGGCAAAGAATTGTTACACCTTTGAAGCAAACAACCAAGCAGAGCCTTCCAAGTTGATAGCCTAGTTGATTGAAAGGTGTGTCAACTGCATTGAGCAGGTGAAAGGGCAGGCTTCTGGTGTTAAATGATGACAGATGTTACTTTGTTCTATTTCTGGAGCCAGAGGAGCAAAGAAAGGAAGGCACTCTACCCTTATGAAGGAAGACAAAAGATGAGGAAACGAAACGCTTCAATTTTTCATTTGTAACTGACAAGCTTCTAGAATGATTGGAATTCGAAATGTTTAGAAGTTTGTTTAAATATACATTTTGAAAAGAGAAGAAGGGATTTTTCTTTTTGAGGCCAACTGTAATGGAGGTATTTCCGGTGCCAAAATTAATGGAAAGCAATTCAAAGACTCCAAATTCCGTGAAGACTGAGTTATGTGTTATTCTCTGTTATCTCATGTCCATTTTCATTTCTCATATATATTTTTGATGAACGCTTAGCTGCAATTTAGTACAACTTCTACTATGGTGATCAACTGTCTAGTCTTCTAATCATTTGCAATTTTTCCTCTGTATCGGCTATCAGCAGGTACAAGACCTGTGAATTACTTAGATCTCTATATTTTATGCTTTGTCAGTGTTTTTTTGTCTATTTTCTTCTTCTGTTACAGGGTGAGATTTTCCCTTGATTGGAGCCTTGCATTGTTGACAGCTTAATGTTTTCTTACGTTCCATGCTTGATTTTTCATAGTTAACTCAGTTACAGGAAAAGGCCTTTGGATTTGTTATACTATTAATTCAGATCTGACAAATCTCTCTTATATAATCTAAAATTGAAATAGCATTTTAAAACATCAACCCCCTTTAAAGCTTTGTTCCTCCATGACTGTACCAGTTGGAAGACAGCCCAACATTGAACCCGGCCTATCGGATCAAACCAGAATCGCTTTGAATCTCTTCGATACTATACTTAAGACTGCCATCACCCGGGCAGAGCCCGAACGTTCATGGGCAGCCATTGAACGAGATATCAGCATCCAGGAACATTTGGAAGCTAGACAAAGACAACTCAGAAATCAGCCATAGCTTCCTTCCCTGAAGTTTGTTCTTTCCCTTTTTATCACTCACTCACTTTGGGATGCCTAGACTCTATACTTTATAGCCTTAAGTACAGACTCTGGGACAACAGATGGTGCGCCCCTCTTGCTGGAAATTCTCAACTGGTGCGCCCTCTCTCTCTCTACACCTATAACTGATATAGAATCCTCTTGCAACTGAGTAGATCTGGAACTAGAATGGTGTGGGAGAGTATTGCATCTCCGAGACCAAGCTTGGGACAAGCTAGGTGGAATCTTTCACCACTGAATCGTCCTCTAGGGTTTGTTAAGTCAAAACCCTCAAAACCCCCAAGAGATGGGCCCTCTAGCTAGAAGCCAGATATCCAAAAGATANTTACCTCTGAAAAGCGCCTTATCTCTCCTTGTGGCTTCCTTGGCCACTAGAAGTCACTTCTCAGCATCCCATCGTGTACTGTTGCTCCTCTTGATTCCAATGAGCTATTACACTGAGAGGTTCCTCCAAGTAATGTGCCCAAAATGACCTCTTCAATGAATTTAATTAACTTATAGCTCAAAATACTCAAAATCATGGAAATCGTCGGAATGCAACGAAACCAAAGCCAACTTGTGCGGAATGGATCATAATGATGAAATGGGATGAGCGATGCAAGATGGACCCCAAAATGCCTCTCAGTAATCCCTATACTCGTTATAACATCCATCTGGCTACTCTGGACATCATAAACCTCTGCAATGTGATGATGTCCCAAAGTGGGGACATTACAGTCCTCCCTGCTAGAAAATTGTTTGTCCTCAAGCAATAACCAAATCCCCTCAAGTATAATACCAGGATCCCATGTCCACCTGTGAGATACACAGTAGAACCCATCCAAAGATGAACAATCATACACTCTACCCCATGGGTCCCATATCAAGTCATGAACTGCTAACCCCTAAGAAGCATAATCCTGAAATATACCAACTTCGTGAGTCTCCTACACATGACACATGGCCTCATCTCAGAATAAGTCCATCCTCCAAGCTACTATCAAGATCAACACGTCCTCCATCAACTGCACTTGTTGATGCCAAAATGAGGTACTGCAAGACCTCCATGAGAAACCCTCAAGCAATGTGCTCCCATCAACTCTGAAGATCAATGGAAAGTCAGAACAACTTTCCCCTACAAAGGTCCACTGGCCCCTGTCAGTCAGTGAAATGCTCAATCCTGCAATTCCTGGGTCCCATGCTAACCTCTGTCTAAGATCACCATGTTGGCCCTGTACTACTCTGACCATGACTGTCTACCACCTGCATACATACCGGATCCTCCTCTCCTGGATCCTCAAGATGAAATACCTGTGACCATTGGACCTGTTGTCCAGAAACTGTATCTGTAAAGACATCTCTGTAGAAGTACATGTCCACCCATCTCCGCGTCTGATCATGATGATCAAGAGTGAAAAGTTGCCTTGCTCTATCGGACAAATACCTGTAGGCCCGCTCCAAACCAACCCAAGGTGGAGTAAGTGGCTCTCTGGTGTAACTTGGTTCATCATGTAGTGAAACATCCTGCTAACCAAGTGAACTCCCGGATCCCATGGCACACTTGGAAGTTTATCACTTCCCGTCTCCGTTGGCTGCTCCTGTGTCAGACTGATCATAGTCGAAAGTCCCCCATGCTCATCCTCATGAGTATCTAGATCTGTGTCGCCCTCTAAGTTGTCTGCTATCATCTGGCCTATGATGCTCATCATCACACAAAAAGTCTCAAATGTTTGCCCATCACGGCCCACCTCTGTCCTGATGTATGCCGTAAAGGCACTCATGTCAAGTGGTATCGGCCTAACCACTCTCCATGTCTCATCTCCAATGCAACTGCTGATACTGCGACGGTGATCTCTCATAACTATGTGTTGTTGCAAAGGAGAGGCATCTACATGCTTCCCGAAGTGTGTCTCCCCCCTGCACATCAATACACCCCTCTGGATCTCACTGTAAATCTCTGCATGTCTCTGTGAGTCATCACTCACCATTGTATGCTCATGCATACTCAGGTAGTCCCCTGTATACTCCTGCAACATCATGGATCCTGGGTGTACTACTAAATCAACCTCTACATGAAGGTCAATCTCTCTCGGGACACAAATGGAAGTGTCATCAAAACTGCCCCTGGCTCTAGAGTCCCCATGTGTAGGTGAGCGCCTGACTGTCTCAAAGATCCTCGTGGAGGGTAGCTCATGCGCCTCCGGATCATAAATCTCCATACTCATCAGTGATCCTGGGCACACCCCTAGCTCCTCCATCAACTGGTGCTCCTCTACCAAACCACCAACATCCTCCAGTGATGTGACTGAATGATGTATCTGGGTGTCCACAAAGATAAGTGAAGTGGATCTCTGACAAATCTCCTTAGGAGGCTCCTCTGATCTGGACTCTGATTCTTGAAGGGTTGTCTGTGCGCCTCTCAAGAATCCTCACGTGCTCTCCAACTCCTGAGTGAGTCGGTCCATCTCCAACTCCTGCTCCCTCAAGGCCCTGTTATCCCTGATTTCTAGAGATAACTAGGAGATCATGTCTCGAGGCCCACAGGTCCTAGACATGGAGTACCGAGAGCAGGATTGACCTGAGCATGGCCCTGGAGGGCCCAAATTTCTTCTCTTTCATCAGACTTGTCTTGTCAGCAGCAGCAGCATCCATCACCATCGGTCTGGTCCTGTATCGGAGAAGGCTCTTGCTTCATGAGGTAATCAGTCCAGGTATCATGGTCTGTGTCATTTTTTATCATTATAACCTTTAGATATATGCATCTTACTCCTTTTATTTCTGACAACTGCTTGGATCTTACATTGACCCACTTGACCATGGTTGGGGGGATTGACAAGGTGCCATAGCAAGCCTGTACCCATAGGTTTTGGTTTGCCACCGGGGGGATTTCTAAAGAACCATCGTCCGCTCCCGTCATATTATCACTTTTTCATCTTATCTCCCACTCATCTGCCCCATTCCCCTAGTCTGGGCGTTAGGATGATCTATTTGTGGGATTGCACCTTATCTCGTGGGAAGAAGGGGCTAAAGGCCCAGAAGGTAAAAGCAGCTGGTAAAAGATAAAAGTCAATAAGAATAAGACCTAGAGATGCTTCGCTCAGGGATCCCCGAGAAGGCAATAAAAGGCCTCTCAGCAAGAAACAAGAGGGACCCAAGAAAAATAAACAAACAAGACCTAATTACGAGGATAGGGGGTCTCATCACGAGCCAGCCTATTATGTTCATGGGTACTTAGCAGTATGACATTGCCATCATCTGGTTACCACGCCAGGGCAATGACCTTTGGTTGCATAGTCAAAGGAAAGGGGGTCTCATCATGAGCCAGCCTTATCATTTCTGTGAAGGTACTTGTGGGTAACACTGTTAGCTCTGGTCACCACGCCAAGGCAATGTCCTCTGATTAGTCCTTGGATAAAAAGAATGAAAAGAACAAAATAGAGATAAGAATAAAAGGCAAAAAGGGCTTGGAAAGAAATTGCATCGATGACAGGTACAACTCGCCTTCTACAAAGGCACCCACAGGTAAAACCATGCAGCCCTAACTCTCACTCTACCCTAATCCTAGACATCCCTTGACCACATCACCTTGATTTACATGGCTTGGAAGATACCCCTTGGAGACTTTCCTTTCCTTATGGACACTAGCCCAATAGGGTGTTTTGTCTCTTTCTTCGGCTTTGTATTGTAGGTCTCTGTAATGTCTTTGAGCTATTGGATGATATATCAGGGTTTTTATGCATATGTTTGATGACATTAATGATGAGATATGATTGACATTGCTATGATCCCTGTGACTAATGAGCCCATGGAGGGCGAAGTTTTTGATGTGCAGGACCATGCTCGACGGACAGGTACCAGTTGGACCAGGTACACATGGGGAGATGATTAGTTCGGACCTCCATGGAGCTGAAGAGCTCATCAGATGGTTGTTGGGACCCCATCAGGGGCAGAAACAGGACAGTGATTGGTTGAGCTATTGCACTTGAGAAGAAGAAGGACATTTCATCCAGGACACTTTGGCTGAGCCCAGCCCTAGGGGGTTGACCCTTTTTCAGATGGAGCGTTTCCTTTTGATGACCAGGACGTCACCCAAGAGGCCTTGACGTCACCTTGAGCGTGTGGCAGTTTGATGGGATGGCTGGCACGTGTGGCTGCTTGGAGGAGCCCGGAAAGGGCTAACGTTTGACTTCTGGATGCTGGACTAGCCTCAAAAGGGCCCAACGTCTCCCTCAGGAGGGCTTGATGTCTCATTTCTTGCTCATTTAGGGTTTTAGTAAACAGTTTAATGTAAAAACAGTATGATTTTAGTTTGTAGCCTTGTCAGCTATTTTTAATGACCTAATTTTAATTATAGGTCATGGTATACTATATATTGAGGATGTTTTTCCCTCATTTGAACATAACACAACAACTCGCACTTGTGAGGTCTGATTTTTGCACCCTACTTGGGTAGTTTTGTCTTTTAAAGTGAGGCGCACTTGTTGATGGAAGGATTTCTTGGCATATTTTGGCATTTCTCTTGAAGAAAGTTTTACAACTAGGGTTTGCACATGCTTTTCTTCATGATATGTAAGTGTTTTTCTTGCAAAACTTCTTAATTGAATGGTTGTAGGTTTACATTCTTGCATTTACTTATAAAATTGTTGATTTAAAACCCTAGGTGACAAGCACACAAGTAGGTCCTTGTTTCATGTCCCCTTAGAGAGAAATTTTCAGCCATTGAAGAAGGAAGGAAGAGCCTAGCCATTGCTACACTCTCTTTCCCTCTTCCCTTAAGCTAGCCGTACCTTTTGAAGGTCAAGAGAGAGGAGACGTCCTAGGCCTAGGTTATCTACACCTAGGGCCGTCCTACTCTCAGGGTTTGGTGATAGGGCCTTGCCTTTGCAACACTCTCCCTCACCTTATTCTCGTGTCTTTATGCTAGCCGTTTTGCCAAGTTGACCTAAGGAAGGAGGAAAGAGCACGAGGCCTTGCTTAAGCAACACTAGAGTGAGCCTCTTTCCCCTAGGGTTTTGATTCTAGGGCCTTGCCATTGCAGCACTCTAGAACCCTTCCCTCTTGTCCTTAGTCTTTATCCCTTCAAAACCTTGTGCCCTCTCCTTATTTGACTCCATCTACCCCTAGGCACTGATCTTAGACACACAACATTGAAGTGAAGGTGCTCAAAACAACTCTCAAAACTTTAAATTTTGAAACCCTAACTAGGCTGACGTCACACCTGAATATTCCATCTTGACGCAGCATATTTTGATTATAAGCAATTGGGTGACGATTTGAAGCATTTATTGAGTAAAGTATTGATTAGATACATTGTTGGCTTTATCATCTCAATAGTTATTAATGAATTGATGCCTTTCCATAGCTAATTGACAAAACGTTGATCTCATTAATACCTGTTGTTTTCCATTGCTTATTTATTGATATCAGATTTTCATATGAAGTACTAACCCACTGAATTATAGCCTGCATATATTCTTTGCTATTGTCTTGTTCCGGGCAAGTGTTCTCTTTTGGGCATACACTTCTTTATTGGCTGATTAGCCGGACTTTCTGAGCTTGGTGGTAACCTATGAGGAGGAAACTTTGACTTTGAATTTATACCTTAGCCTCTTCAAAACCCCAGGTTGTCGGGGACGTTTCCCCTAGGCTAACCACCCTTAATAGAAAGAACCTCCCCATTGTGGTGACATTGGGTGGGGAAGGTTCTTGTTACACCAGTTTGGCCTCTATCCTTTAGCCTTTGACCTAAACTACAAACTGTGCGATAACAGGCCCTATGATACAACTCGCCAATCCCCAATAGGTAGTCCCTGTCTGTCAACAACTGCTGGTAGTCAGTCCTCATCATAGACACTCTCTCCCTGAAAGTGTGAAAATCATCCATGGAAAATCCTCCATCTGAACTGCCATGTGCCACTAATGCTCTCCAGCAGTAATCTGCCATCAATGCATGCATGTCATCACTGTGCCTGGTGGTTGCCATGATCATACACTCACTGACTCTCAACTGTGTTGCTAAGTGGTGTGACTTCTGATCACAGTCATGCCGAGGTGCCACCTCATATCCCTCACTGCTAGTGTCAGTCCTGCTAGTGTCAACTCTAGAATCCCCAAAAACACTCTTTGCATAAGATAACGTGTTGAACTGCCCACTATCTACTGTGTTGTTGGGTCCTCCTGTATGCCACTGCACCCCATCACTAGATGTTATCTCCCTCTGAATCACACTGTATCATGTATGAGCAGTCGTATCCTCCTGTGCACTCACCCTGCTACTATCATCTACACCTGGATCCCATGTAGATTTATCCAGACACGTGCTATGGTCATCGTGACTACTAAAGAGTGCATCCTCATCAATGCAGGTCGATCCTAGTAGTAAGAGCTCCATCAACCTGTCAGCATCCACAATCTGCTCAACTAATGGAGTCTCCAAAAGCAGTGACTCAATCTCTTCATGTTGATCTGTGTGTGTAAGGTCCACTGTCTCCAAGTCATGTCTCTCCTCCTAGGTCTGTGGATCCCTATGTCCATGGTGGGCATCCCTCACACTAGGCTCATCCATCATATCCGACATGCCACTGATATCCTCATGTGACGTGGCTATCATGGGTGTCTGAAAAGATGACAGATGTGTCACGACCCTCATAGGAAGCTCATCAGATCTAGGTGCGAACACGTGTGAACCCTCACTAGTGTCACCACTCCGTTGAGGTGTAAGGTCATCCATAGTATGTGATATGTCTGTTGAAGCACTGGTGCTATCATCCTGTCCACCCAACTGTCTATCCACTACACAAGGGTCGTTATCCTCCTCAAGCGTGCTAGAATCATCAGCCTCTGTGCAAGAGTCACTATCACTAGCCTCTGTGCAAGAGTCACTATCATCATCGGACTGTTCCAGAGGAGGATCTATCGCTCCATCCTCACATGCCTCATCATCACTGTCATAGCGTACCTCAATAATATGCTTCTGATCCTTACCCCTACACCTATGATTTGGTTCCCAAGGCACCTTGCAACTGTAGCAAAGTTGAGTGCTCCTACTGGGCGTGAGATCTCTCTATTCTTCCTTCCATCTAGCTTCTCTGGCTCTCTTTTCCTCTAATCCGATGATCCCGAGTAAAATCTCATCTTCGCTCCATCTGGGATTTCTTAAGGCTACATACTGTGGAAAGGTTATTTGAGCCCTAGTTCTCTCACTAACGGAGGAATATTGTATCTCATAGCATATCATCTCAAAGTATATCTCCTCCATTTCTGCTTATGGAAGACCCCTCTATGGCTCTGCATGCATGTGCTAATTCCCACTGGCTAGCAGGAATCTAAGCTCTAATACCACTGTAATGATCCCAAGCCAAGATGCAAGGAACATCACGGTTTTGGTGTATGTTTAAACTTTTATTGGTTGTGGCATTTCGTCAAACACTTTGCTTACAGTGATCCTTTAGGTTACGCTTAGGGTTTTACTGATGGTTTATATGTGTGTTTGCATCAATAAACAAGATGATACAATCATGGAACATACCTCAACCAAATGCAAGATCAACAATATGATAGACAAGCCAAAACATCTCAGATCTGATTTTATTCATGAATAGAAGAACCTGCTACAATGAAGATGCCAATCTGGAAAACTCAACATATGAATCCAATAATATAAGAGGAGCTGCTACAAAATGCTCCAATAGAAGACCACAAGCCTCCCAAAGGCCGAATACTCACTGAAGACCAAAGCAAGAGTAGATCTGGGTTGTACGAACTGCTAAACCCCCAAGCTGGAAGGTGCCACGCCCTGCTGAAACACTGAAGACCTCAACAATTCAGCCCTACTACCAAAGATGTCCAAACACTCCGGTGAATATGCCAAATGGTAGATCGAGCAACTACAAGAACAACCCAGGTGTTCAAATCTCCAAGATCCCTCTCAAACCCTATGGATCTGACTCTCCTCCAAGTAATGGTGTGCCCCCCTGGATGCCTGAAACCCTAGATAATTCGGCCTCTCTCCTAGAGACCTCCAACAGCTCCACCAATCCACTAGAATGATAGGTCAGGGAACGGCAATGAAAACCCAAGTGCTCAACTAGGCAAAATATTTGCTAGACCCATGGATCTAGCCACCCTCCAAAGTATGGTGCGCCCTCCTGCTAGGAAATCGTCCCACTCTCAATACAAATGAATCCTCCACCAAAATACCTGGGAAATCCACCTAGAATAATGCTATGACACCTGCAAAGGAAACCCAATACCTGGAATTCCCAAAATCTCTTCTTCTCAGCTAGATCCAAACCTCCCTCAATGGATGATACGCCCCTCTTGCTGGAAACCCTCAACTGGTGCG
>JASDQU010275405.1:0-14936 GCA_032191745.1 Picea mariana
CAGCAGGAGAAGCTGCTGATAAACATGAAGAAGTCCTCATTCATGAAGACAAAACTCATTTATTTGGGGTTTGTTATATCTGCAAATGAACTGAGGATGGATCCAGATAAGGTGGAGGTAATCAAGAATTGGCCATCACCGAGAAACGTATTTGAAGTGAGGAGTTTTCATGGAATGGCTAGTTTCTACCGAAAATTCATTAGAAATTTCAGTGGAATTAGTGCAGCAATGATGGATACAGTGAAGAAAAGAAATAAACATTTTCACCGGATGGAAGAGGCTGAGAAGAGTTTCAATTTATTGAAATGAAAAATTATAGAGCAACCAATTTTGGTGTTGCCAGACTTTCAAAAGACATTTCAGGTGAAGTGTTATGCAAGAGGGTTTTCCATAGGCGTGGTCTTGAGTCAGGAAAACAGGCCTTTGACGCAGGGGCGCGCCACCCAGGCACGTCCGCTCTCACAGGACCTTCTTCTTCTTCTCAGCCCGAAGAACTCGAAGGTTCTTCTATTTCCCTAGCAAGAAATCTGCACCCACATCAATCTTCCTCCGAGGTCTCCCCTTTCCTACCGGGAGATCATCTAAATCTCGCTGTCTCACAAGTTCGTGACTCAAACTCCCAACTCTTCCTTTCAA
Source organism: Picea mariana (assembly GCA_032191745.1). Classification (NCBI taxonomy): domain Eukaryota; kingdom Viridiplantae; phylum Streptophyta; class Pinopsida; order Pinales; family Pinaceae; genus Picea; species Picea mariana. Next base: position 637 of record JASDQU010275405.1, read on the forward strand.
ATCTTGCGATACCCGATCTGGTGATATGGGTATAGCTCCTTCCTCATGCAACCGTGGGCTAAGCTTAATGTTAGCGCCTCTCGTAACCCTGCAACCTCGTGAGTTTACGAGTCGAACTATTGTGCCTTCCATTGCGATCCTCCGAGACACGATAGGTCAACTCCGAGTTGACTCCTTCCTCACCGGATTTCACTACTGGTGACCTCGTGACCTCGCTGGTTGAACCGTCGGGCCTTCAACCTCTTCCTCTGCGAGTTCCCGAGATCCGAGAATTCAACGGAATGTTGACTCAACATGTGTCCACCCTTCGGCCGCGCATCCCACCTTATGCTCTGCCACACGTCCTACATGAACCTCGACTCCTCGGTACTTCACAACTCCTAATGCCAATACCTTGGGACTTCTCGCAGCGAGATCCTGAGGGCTTCGTGCCACCTGTATTCCACTCACGCTCTGCTATGGCCCACACTGCTCTCTAGCTGTCAGGGTATCACTTTCTCGCAACCTCGCGATCCCCGAGCCAAACTCTCGAACCTTTTCTTGCGAGGTCCCGATACATGATCCCACGTGCGGATCCAATGGTCCTCCTACGATCTAGATCCAATGGATGTCCTTTTCTCGCTACCTCACGACCTTGCGACCTGGGGTACCCAATGCTTGGGCTCTCACCTTGCGAACTCCCGAGTTCGCGAGATCTCTCGATCTCTCGCCACCTGTCCCCTCAGATGTACGGCTCCAATCTTCTCGCCACTTCACTGCTTCGCGTCCTCGCGCCTCATGACCCTGAATACCCAATACTTGGGCCTTTACCTTGCGAACTCCTGAGTTCGTGAGGTCTCTTGATCTCTTGCCACCTGTCCCCTCAGATGGACGGCCACAGTCCTCTCGCCACTTCACTACTCGTGAAGCTGAAGGGCTTCCTTTTCGGTCCTCCAATGTCCGAGTCTCCGAATGAGAATCTCCTTACACGCGTCCTCCTCAATGAATGGCTCTGATCTTGTAGGGATATCGCGTCTCGCGATATCGCTGCTCTTCCTCCACAACTTTTGGGGCTTCAACTCCCGAGTCCTCGATACACGATACCACGTGTAGATCCTACGACTCCTGTGAGTCGAAATTGACGGCTCTACTCCTCCTGAGCTTCAAACTCTTCAGAATCTTCTCGCCGTAACCTCCTTGCACCTCTACAAGATCTGATGATCCTCGAAATTTTGCGAAACCTCTTCAGAAGATTTCAACTGTCTGTTCTTCCTCGTATAATCCATGAAAATGAAAAAGGTATCTCTCTACGAGATTCCTTCGCCGCTTCGCCAACCTACGACGCTTCTCCCTGACTTCAAGTCGTACTTATCTATGATAATCTTTAGTGGCTCAGAGGCCTATCTTTCCTGAACTTTGCTAAGTTACTTCGACCTCAACGAGGTTCTTTGCACGCACTCCTTGCGGAAAGCCTGCGAACACTTCAATTGTTTGAGCTTCTTTGAATCTGTGTATGCCCTCAGCAACAGTCTTTCAATACTTCGCTCAGTGTCACGACTGAGACTCTCCTTAACCTGCGCACTCCTTGCACGGCTTGTATACTCCAATCTCACTCCTGTTGGTATGAGAACAAGAGTTAACTCTCTGAGCCTTCTGTCAATGCACTCCTTGCGGACGACTTCAACTGCACTCCTTGCAGAAATCCTTGCTCAAGAGAGAAACAATTGTAACTCACCTCACTTCCTCTCAGATTTCGATCTTAACCCACGAAAATCATACACACAGCATAATAACAAATGCATAACAGGAATTTATATTCATAAGCAGAGCATTCCACACACATACACAGAGAATAACACAATAGCCATGAATCTGAATCAACTTCTTCTATTAATTCAAGATCTGTACATGGGTGTTCTTCTTCTACAACTCCCTGCTATTTTTCTATGCTCTATACTCTTCTTGCTCCTGTCCTCTAATGTTACAATGCACAATGAGGGTGTTTATATCCCGTTTCCCTCTTTTCTTCTAGAACTGTCTAATCTAAGAATTCAATTCTATCTACCTGCAACTCCTACTAGAAATGCCTCTGTCTATCTCAGACAAGAGCATATGGCTCGAGGTCTGATTACATTTTTACCAAGGTGCCTAAATTAAATGATCTCATTTATATTCAGCGCATCAACTTCAAGGGAAAATTTAAAAATTCAAAAACTTACGTTGGACGTCTTCCAGCTGGCTTCTGCTTCCACGTTGGTTTTTTCTTGTCGTGAGGGATGCTCCTGCATCAAAAAGATGCGCAATTAGACATTCCATTTACAACAGAAAGTGGGCACGGTATCAGGAAAGGAGAAAATGGTGCAGAGACAAAAGCATCATTCCAATCTAAAGTGTAGGATGATTCCTGGCTATGGAGTTTCAGATTTGGACATTTGAACTTTGGAGGTCTAAAGATGCTACACACAAAGTATATGGTAAATGGTTTTCCATTGATTGAAAAACTAGAAAGAATATGTGAAGGTTTCATATTTGGAAAGCAACATAGAGAATCATTACCAGTTGGCAAGTCTTACAGAGAAAAATATCCACTAGAAATTGTACATTCCTAAATTTGTGGACCAATGCAAACACCATCCATAGAAGGCAATTCTTTTTTTTTGACATTTATTGATGATTTCTCAAGAAATACATGGATTAATTTTTTAAAGTATAAATTTGATGCATTTGGTTGTTTTCATCAGTTTAAATCACTTGTGGAGCAGAGTGGCTATTACATAAAGTGCCTAAGAATCGATAGAGGAGGAGAATGCATTTCAAGAGAGTTTCAAAACTTTTGTAAAGTTCATGGCATCTACAAGCAATTTACCACGTGGTATACACCACAACAAAATGGTGTCGCTGAAAGGAAGAACAGATCCATCATGGAAATGGCGGGCAGTATGTTGGAAGCCAAACATTTATCAAATGAGTATTGGGATGAGGAAGTAAAAACTGCAGTATACATCATGAACATATGTCTGAAAAAGAGTGTGAAGAACAAAGTTCCTCAAGAATCTTGGACATGTATGAAGCATAATGTGGCACGCTTAAAAGTTTTTGGTTGTGTCGCATACGCACATGTTCTAGATGAGCTGAGAAAGAAGCTGGACAACAACATACATAAATGTGTATTTGTTCAGTATTCTAAAGATACAAAAACATACAAGTTGTATGATCCTATTGCAAGGAAAGTCATAATCAGTTGTGATGTTCAGTTTGTGAAGAATGAAGCATGGGATGGAAGCATAAAAAATAAAATCTGAATTGTTAATGTTATTGATCATGATGACACAGAAGAAGAGGTGATTCAAACACCATGTACAAGTCAATGTGCAGTTTCCTCTACAACTGTGACACAAGTCACAATGTAGAATAATCCAGTAAGATCAATAGGTGCACAGTCTATACCTAGAGCACAACAAGCTCCAATAAGCAGTCCAAGTAGTTCTACATCTCCAAATCCAACATTAGCAAGTTTGTTACCATGAAAGACAAGATGCCTGCGCGACATCTATAATGATGACACAACAAATTTGTTTTATGTTTTTCCTCTCTTTTGACAAATAGATGATCCATTAACCTTTCAAGAAGTTGTCAAAGATGATGTATCGGTTGAAGCCATCGATGAATAAATCAAATGGATAGAGAAAAATCAAACATGGAAGTTAGTAAATGTACCTGAAGACAAGGATATTATAAATGTCAAGTGGATTTATAAAACCAAGCAAGATGCAGAAGGTAGTGTGCAAAAGCACATGCAAAAGTTATTTGCAAGAGGTTTTACACAACAACCTGGAATTGATTTTAATGAAACACTTGCACCAATTGCATGCACGGACACAGTTAGAACTGTGTTATCCATTGCCGTGTAAAAGAAATGGACAGTCTATCAAATGGATGTAAAGTCAACATTTTTGAATGGACATTTAGAAGAAGAAGTGTGTGTGTGGAACAACCACAAGGATATGAGGTTCCGGAACAAGAAGATAAAGTATATAGATTAAAGAAAGCAATGTATGGGTTAAAGAAAGCTCCAAGAGCTTGGTACAATGGCATAAATTCTTATCTCATTCAGAATGGATTTCAAAGAAGTGAATGTGAGTCAACACTGTACATCAAAGAAAATAAAAAAGGTAACATGTTAATTGTTTGCGTATATGTAGATGATTTAATATTTACATGTGATTTTGGCATAGAAGAATTTAATTCAGTCATGAAAGATGAGTTTGAAATGACTAGTTTAGGGGTTATGAGATATTTTTTGGGTATTGAAGCTCATCGGTCCAAAACTGGTATGTTTATCTCACAATCTAAGTATGCGCATGAAATTTTAAAAAGATTCAACATGGTAAATTCCAAAGAAACCCCAACACCTGTCATAACATGATTGAAGTTAAACAATGAAGATGAAGGGTCCAAAGTGGATCCCACACTGTTTAAAATACTTGTAGGCAGTCTTATGTATTTAAGAGAAACAAGGCCTGCTATTATGTATGGAGTGAGTCTAATTTCAAGGTTCATGGAAACTCCAAAATAATCATGTTTGAAAGAAGGAAAGAGGATACTGAGATATTTGAATGGAACAAAATATTTTGGCATTAAATATTCTACTTCAGAAGATTTCAGACTCATTGGATACACTGAAAGTGATTGTGGAAGAAACATATATGACATGAAAAGTAGCTCTAGGTACACATTTAATTTTGGAACAAGTATAGTTTCATAGGAATCAAAGAAGCAACCCATAGTGACTCTATCTTCAGTAGAAGCAGAGTACATCATAGCTAGAAGAACAACTTGTCAAGTAGTTTGGATGAGAAGAATGTTAAAATATTTGTTGCAGGAACAACACGAACCAACCACATTGTTTTGTGACAACAATTCAACCATCATGTTGTTAAAGAATCATGTGTTTCACAAGAAGACCAAGCATATTGATACGAGGTATAATTTTATCATAGAGTTAGTGAATAACAAAGAAATATGTTTAGATTTTTCTAGGTCAAGAGAACAAGTTGAAAATATAAATTTACAAAGGATTTAGCAATAAATGCATTTTGGCATCTGCACAGTAGTCTGGCAGTCTGTGTACTAACATATGAGTGGCAATAAAATGTCAAATTCAATTTTTTTATGTAAATTTTTGTGTCATGTAAATCCCACCTACTTATAATTAAGGGGGAGTGTTGGAAATGTTGATTATTTGGGTTTGTTGTTATTGATGTCAACCCTTGAAGAAACTCCGGTAGCGAATTTTGGTAGCACAAAGGTTTGGGTAATGGACCCAAGTTTGTTTGATGTATAATGTTATAATTTTTAGTATATTTGGTGGTAATACTATTCTAGATGGATAGTACATGTCATGCTATTTCCGGTGGTATGTGGAACGCCACATAACTCCTCACGGAGAGAGAGTTATGGCCATGTGAAGTTGGAGAACCCTCATGAGTCATCTAGAAGCCCCAAAAGGTCAAATTAGTCAAAGTGGTTGCAAAGAAGAAATTATTTCAATAATAAAGTGAAGTGATGAGTGTACTATAATTCAAAGTGGATACAAAACAAATTATTTAAATAATAAAGTTAATGGAGAAATTACTAAATGGACAAGTGATTAGAAGTGGGTTAGCCCTAAAATAAGGAAAGTCGTTTAAGAGATTTTAGAAGGTAAATAATAAAGTGAAGTGATGAGTGTATTATAAGTCAAAGTGGATAGAAAATAAATTATTTAAATAATAAAGTTAATGGATAAATTACTTAGTGGACAAGTGGTTAGAAGTGGGTTAGCCCTAAAATAAGGAAAGTTGTTTAAGATGGTTAGAAGGTAACCCCTTGAGGAAGCTACATAAAATTATAAATAAGAGGAAAGGGTTTCTCATTTTAATCACACTTGAGAATATTGAATATATACAAGTGACTGAGGTAAACATAGGATATATAAGGAGAATATTAGAGGGAAGGTGAAGTAAAGAAGGCCGAAATTCAAGGGAGGATAAATTATTTTGATGATGTTTTCTAAGGTATGTTATTTACAGGTCATCTCACAATTTTCGCAATAAATGTTTTTCTAGAATTACTCAAACTATGAAATCTGGAGGCCATTGAGGAAAAATATCCAACTCCAAGTAGTTTTTTTACAATTTTCATCTTGTGGGTCATTGTATTTTTGTATTTACACTCCGTGGAAAATAGGGTTTGTGGCTAGTCCTGAAACTAGTCTAAAACAAGTGTTTCGGGTAAAAACGTCATAACTTCTTCATAAAAGATCCAAATTCAGTAAGACCAAATGTATTGGTTATAGTACATTCCTTAGTATTCTATGTATCATTTTCCAATCCATACAAGAAATATTCTGTGTGGAGAATGCTCTACAAGTTTGCTCTCTAGAATAAACCAGAATTCAACAAGGTATGCCATTTTTGCTATAAATCCTTTTATGAGAGGTTTCAAGTAGTGAAACATGGAGGAAGTGCATAAAATACACTGAATAACATTTTCTACTATTTTCATATCTTTATTCATTACAGGTACATATTTATTATTATTTCAAGTTAGGGTTGTTGACTAATCCAAAATTAGTCATGTGAGACTAAAGTAAGGTTTGATGAAAATCCTAGTCTCTTGTTGCTAAAGTTAAGGAAGGTTTGTAGGTATGTGATCATATACCCCAGGTATATTACATAGTTACAAATCAAATTTGGATGATGAAATTGATGAGGGTTTTTGGTTGAGGTACATGTTGTTGCATGGTTTATACACTTGTTTATGGTACATGTTGATTACAGATTGTTTGGTACAGGTTGTTATAGGTTGTTTGGTACAGGTTTATAGAAGTATACCTCACAGTGATAGTGTGACAATGGTTCCATAATTCTACTTATATTTCAGGGCGGTTGCATGGGACAAGAACATGTGGTTGTAGCCAGATAACATAGGGGGTGGTAGCCTCCTTCTGGTTGTATCTAGAGAATTGATAAGTTGGATATTTCTTTAGGTTGTAGCCTGAGATACTAGGGGGTTGGAGCCTCCTTCCAGTTGCAGCTGGAAAACAAAGGAAGTTGGTGCTTCTAATGAATGTAATTCTTACAGACATATAAGAAGAAACATTATGTGGTTTTCTCTTGGTTTGGGTTTCCATGTAAAAACATTGGTGTACTATATATGTGTATGATTTCTCATTTGTTCATTGTTTATTTACTTTGCAACTATTGGATGATAATGCTACATTGATATAACACTTGCATTTTATGGTTAAAAAGGATTAAATTGATCTATTACTGATTCACCCCCCCTCTCAGTAATCCAACAATTGGTATTAGAGCAGGTTCCTTCAGAAATCAGTTTAACCACTGAAAGGTAGATCATGGAGAGAAACAACATGTATAAAAATGGAATACCACAGTTTGATGGAAAAAAGTAGGCATTCTGGAGAAGAATGATGAAAAAATATATACATGCACGAGGATTTGAAATTTGACAATCAATAGTAGATGGATACAAAGAACCAACAGTTCGACAAACAAGTGAAAAAGCAATGAAACTCAGTCAAAATAATTCCAAAGCCACAAATGCACTTCTGAATGGTCTTGGTGAATTGGTATATGCCAAATTTGTACATTGTAAATCTGCTAAAGAGATTTGGGACAAGCTTCAAAATATTTATGAAGGAGATTCAAAAGTCAAAGGAGAAAATATTCAAACTTACAGAGGTCAATTCCAACAACTAAAGATGAAGGAAGATGAGAATATTGCATCTTACTTCTTATGATTCGATGAAACAATGAATGAAATCATATGATTGGGAGAAGAAATTGAATAATATGTAATTGTTCAAAGGGTATTAAGATCTCTTCCTATGAGATTTGATCCTAAGATATCAGCACTATAAGAATGAGCATATCTAGACTCAATAAGCATGGACAAACTACATGGAATCTTCACAGCATATGAAATGAAGACTGAATAGGAAAATCTAGATATAAAAGAAGAAGCTTTCAAAGCATCCAAAAGGTCAAAGAAAAAGGGAAAGAAAAAGGAACATAGCAACAACAATGACTTCTCAGAGGACGATGAAGAAGAAGTGGCTAACTTTTTCAAAAGTTTGAAAAAGGGAACCAATGACATATATAAAGGCAAGTTTCCATTGATTTGTTTTAATTTTGATGGTATTGGTCATTTTGCTAACAAATTTCCTCATAATAAAAATAAGAGGAATGATGAAGATTATTCAAATAGAAAACAAACATATAAAGGCAAAATAACCAAAAAGAAAGCTTTCAAGAAAATCTTATGCACCAAAGACAACATCTCCTCATCAGATGAAGATGAAGTCAGTGACAGTGAGACAAAAATAATTCTATTCATGGAATTAGAAGACTCTGATAAAGAAGACATCAAAGAAGAATATGAATAGGCAGAAGTTGACTACCGAGAAGAATTGTTGAGTGCCATAGAAGTTATAAGAAGAGAAAAGAAGAAAAACAAGGAGCTACAAGTAGAATTAGACACGAAAGAAGATACTCAGGAACTAGAACAAATGATCACGAAATTGAAGGCTCAAATAGAAGAAGATAAAATAATTGAAGAAGCACTCAAAGAAAAGTTAGAAGAAAGAGATAGGATCATTGGAAATTTGGAAGCCAAGATTGTTACATTGAGAAAGGATCTTCAAAAGAAAAATATGTAGAACAACTCAAAAGTTCTGGATGACATTATTATCAGTCAAAATCTTTATCATGACAAGTTTAGACTTGGATACAATAAGAAAGAAAAGGGATCAATCTCCAAAGCAACATAACAAGAAACATACCCAAAAAGTTGTGCATAAATAATCAAAGAGATTAGGAAGACCTACAAGAAAGATTATATGGACACTCCTCCATCGAGAAGATCTATATTTCAGAATCAATGACCGACAGAACCAAACAGGCCTTAACAAGAACAAGGATTCATAAAAGTAACTCCTTTCATAAGATCTTCAACTCCCAGGTATCAAACTATCTTTTTTGGTTTATGTTATGCATGCAATAATTTTGGACATAAAGCTGTAAATTTCAGAGCTAATAGGAGGAAGATAAAAAACTTTGAAAGTCATACAAAAAATGGTTATCTAAGAAGGCCTATTGAAACACATAGAAGAATCTACAATAGGGTTGAATCATTAAGCACTGAAGTGGACTGCTACAAGTGAAACAAATTTGGACACATGTCCAAATATTGTAGAATGACAGTCCCTTCTAGAGAATCACAACATAACAACATTATTCACAGACAAGAACCTCATAAGAGAACATGGATAAGAAAGTAGAATCAATATAACAATGAATAATGCACACTCTCTCTACAATATAAACATAAGAAACGTTGTTGGTATGTTGATAGTGGTTGTTCAAAACACATGACAGGTGATAAAGACAAGTTTCGTACAATCAGAAAGGAAATAGGTGAATCAGTCTCCTTCGGAAATGATGATTCAACTAAAATCATTAGAAAATGAACATTCAGAATTGGAAACAAGAATACCAAGGTAGAAAATGTTATACTAGTAGAAGATACGAAACATAATCTTCTACGTGTAAGTCAAATGTGTCACCAAGGTCATAAAATTACTTTCGATTCATAGAAGTGCGAGATAAGAAAAGAAGGTTAGGGAAAATTGATTGCAACAACTACAAGAACTTCAAGCAACATATATGTATTAAGTGAAATTGGAAATGAAAAGTGTTTTCTAGGAAAGGAAGATGAAAGTTGGCTATGACACAAAAGAATGGGTCACATACACTTTGATAACCTTGTCAAAGTCATAAAAAAGGAAGAAGTTATATAAATGCCCCAGATCAAGAAGCCAACCAACACTTTATGCAAGCATTGTCAAGAAGGAAAGAAAACAAATACTAGGTTCAAATCAAAGGAATATTCAACGAAAAGACCACTGGAAATTGTGCATACTTATGTAGTTGGACCAACTACAACAAAGAGTTTAAAAGGTGAGAAATACTTTATGTTATTAGTTGATAATTATACAAGAATGACTACAATTTTCTTTCTCGGGAATAAGTCAGAATCTTTTGAAAACTTCAAGGTCTACAAGGAGATGGTTGAAAATGAAATGGATTCAAAAATCAAATGTTTGAGATTTGATAATGGAGGAGAGTTCACTTCAAAGGAATTTATGGACTAATGCAGTATGCATGGAATAAAAAGGAAATTTTGCATTGCTAGGACACCTCAATAGAATGGAGTTGTTGAAAGAAAGAACATGACAATACAGGAAATGGCTTGAACAATACTAATGGATTCCAAGTTGATAGATATTTTTTGACACATCCAGTTCATACAACAGTTCACATTCAAAACAGAGTAATTCTCATAAACAACAATGACAAAACTCCCTATGAGCTATGGAAAGTAAGACCAACAAATGTGAAACACTTCAGAGTACTCGGAAGAAAATGCTACATCAAAAGAGAAGATGGAAGAATTGTAAAGTTTGAATCTCACGTGGACAAAGGAGTACTTGTTGGTTACTCAAGTACAAGGAAAGCATACAAGTGTTGAAATTTGAGGTTGAACAAAGTTGTGGAAAACATCAATGTAACAATTGATGAAGCAGGTGGATGGGAATTAAAGGAAGAAGAAAATGAATCAATGGAACAACTTTACAAAGAAGAAGTAGAAGATGAAGAAGTAGAAGGGGAATATGAAGAGGATCAGACATAAGTAGAATAGAAATTTCAAGAAGTTCCTCCAAAGAAACCTAGCAAATGAGTACAAAAGAATCATCATTAAGATCATATTATCAGAAACAAGGATGTAGGAGTTGAGACTAGAAGAAGAATATGTTCACCAGAAAAAAAAATGCACCTAGCACTCTTATCTACGATTGAACCAAACAGTTTTGAAGAGGCCAGCAATGATGAATTCTGGAATAAGGAAATGGGTGAAGAATTGGATCAAATAGAGAAGAATGACACTTGAGAATTGGTTCCAAGACCAAAGAATAAGAATTTGATTGGCACAAAGTGAGTTTTCAAAAATAAATTAAATGAATATGGACAGGTTACAACGAACAAAGCTAGATTGGTATGTAAAGGATACACACAGGTTGAAGGAATCGACTTTGAAGAGACATTTTCCCCAGTTTCCGTAATGGAAGCAATCCGATTTATTTTAGCTTATGCATGCTCCAAGAATATTAAAGTGTATCAGATGGAAGTGAAATCAACTTTTCTGAATGGGGAACTTGAAGAATACGTCTACATTGAACAACCAAAATGATTTTAGTTGTCAGAGAACACATATTATGTGTGTAAATTAAATAAGGCCTTGTATTGTCTAAAATAGGCTCCTAGAGCATGGTACTCTAGAATGGATAAATATCTACAACATGCAGGGTTCAAAATGGAAGTGCAGACAACAACGTCTACATTAAGGTAACTCAAGATGGTATTTTATTAATTAAAGTTAATGTTGATGATATTATTTTTGGATGTAATGATGATAGGTTAAGACATAAATTTTCAAAGGATATGCAGAATGAATTTGAAATGTCATTACTTGGAGAACTATACTTATTTCTCGATCTTTAGATATATCAAAGCAACCAAAGAATTTTTATTTCTCAAACTAGGTATATGAGAGAAATGTTAAATAAGTTTAGAATGAAAGATTGCAAACCAGTTACCACTCCTATGAAAACCAATTGTAATTTGAGAAAAGATGATGATTCAAAGTCTACAGAACATAGGCAATACAGGTCAATGATTGGTAGCTTACTATATGTGACAACATCCAGACCAGATGTAATCCAGGTAGTTGGACAAGTGCCACGATTTCAAGTAGCACCAAAGGAATCACATGTCTTAGAAGTGAGAAGGATTTTCAAATATCTCAAAGGAAAATAATAGTTTGGATTATGATATCCAAAAGGAAAGGATCTATCACTTATTTCATACACAGATGCAGATTGGGCAGGTTGCAGGGATGACCGATGAAGCACCAATGGAGCAACGTTCTACATGGGTGAGTGTTTAGTATCTTGGCTAAGAAAGAAACAATCATCAATATATTTATCTACAACCGAAGTAGATTATATTGCAACAACAACATGTTTTACACATGCTCTATGGATGAAATAAACTCTGACAGATATACAGGTTGAGTATGATGAGCCCATTCCAATCTAATGTGATAATACAAGCACCATAAATATCTCAAAAAACCCAGTGATGCACTCCAAGACGAAGCACATTATAATCAAGTATCGCTTTCTACAGGAACAAGTTGCAGAGAAGAACATTAGAGTTGAATATGTGGGCACAAAAGAACAAGTGGTAGACATATTTACAAAACCGCTTCCACGGGAAGCCTTTGAGTAGCTTCACCAGAGACTCAGAGTAATTTCTACTCCAAAATGAATGTTTTTGATGATTATCTTATATGTCTTAGATTTACATGAGGAAGCACCATAAAGAGGATAGTTCAGCTTGGGAGATCAGTTTTAGGAAGAGTTCAGTCAGGGGAAGCAACCCCAGATGGAAAGATACCTTTTCCATTGATGACAAAGGGGGAGAGATTTATCAGATGCAAAGGTAAATGCTTGGAGAAAGATCACAGAGGCATGGTTCCAGGGGGAGTGATGGTCACAGGGGGAGAACTAGTGATATGACTTTAGTATTGCATCAGATTGTTTCCATCAATGCCAAAGGGGGATATGTTTATTATTTGGGTTGGTTTTCATTGATGTCAACCCTTGGAGAAATTATGTTAGCGAATTCCGGTAGGACAAAAGTTTGGGTAATGGACCCAAGTTTGTTTGATGTATAATGGTATGATTTTTAATATATTTGAAGGTAAGACTATTCTAGATGGATATGACATGCCATGCCATTTCCGGTGGTATGTGGAATGCCACATAATTCCTCACGGTTAGAGATTTATGGCCATGTGAAGTTGGAGAACCCTCACGAGTTATCTAGAAGCCCCAAAATGTCAAAGTTGTCAAAGTGGTTTCAAAGAAGAAATTATTTAAATAATAAAGTGATGTGATGAGTGTACTATAAGTCAAAGTGGATACAAAATAAATTATTTAAATAATAAAGTTAATGGATAAATTACTAAGTGGACAAGTGGTTAGAAGTGGGTTAGCCCTAAAATAAGAAAAGTGGTTTAAGAGATTTTGGAAGGTAAATAATAAAGTAAAGTGATGAGTGTACTATAAGTCAAAGTGGATACAAAAGAAATTATTTAAATAATAAAGTTAATGGAGAAATTACTAAGTGGACAAGTGGTTAGAAGTGGGTTAGCCCTAAAATAATGAAAGTGGTTTAAGATGGTTAGAAGGTAAACCCTCGAGGAATCTACATAAAAGTATAAATAAGAGGCAAGGGTCTCTCATTTTAATCACACTTGAGAATATTGAATATCTACAAGTGATTGAGGTAACCAAAGGATATCTAAAGTGAATTTTAGAGGGAAGGCGAAGTAAAGAAGGCCGTAATTCAAGGGAGGATAAATTCTTTTGATGATGCAATGAGTGCTAAGTGGAATATATTCATATCATGAGAATTATTGGTCAGTTGCGACTAATACTCATGGGTATGGGTCATACATTAATGAATTTACGTAGTTAATCCTAAAAATGACATGTCACCATTTTCGCAATAAATATTTTGCTAGAATGATTCAGACTGCGAAATCTGGACGCTATTGAAAAAAATATCCAAGTTGCTGTGATAAAAATTTCATCTTATGGGTCATTATATTTTTGTAGTTACACTCTGTGGAAAATAGAGTTTGTGGCTAGTGTTAGCGATATTTATTGTCTCGGGATCAGGCGTACCCATGTCTGCATCTGGCGCGGGAAGTACCTGAGCATATCGTGGGGTAATCCCATTTTTGTAGCAGCAAGTCAAGCAAGCAAGCGGGAAAAGTTCCATCTTCAGCAGTCGAGAACCATCCTCAAAGAAAATCGACGGTCAGAATCTTACAGGGGAGATCGACGAAATCTCATCAACTGTTAGATCTCGGGAAGTTGCACCGGGGTTAGCCCCTAGTGTGCAGAGGAGGAAAGTCGGGGTTCAGTTCATCGGAGAATCGGAGTTTTCGAGGGCAAGAAACCCTTACATGAGTGAATCGCGATACGCGATTTCCCGACCTAATCAGAGCCGTTCGTCAGCAGAGGTACATGGCAAGAGATCCTGCAGAGTCGGGGATCGTGGATATAAAAGTCCCGAGCACATGGCAGCAGAAATCTCGATATTTCGATGCCCGATTTCCCGATATCG
>JASDQU010275408.1:0-12678 GCA_032191745.1 Picea mariana
AAGATGTACGCAGAAATGAAGAAACTCTTCTTTTGGGTAGGCATGAAGCGCGATGTAGTCCATTTTCTCGCCAGATGCCTAGAGTGTCAACAAGTGAAGGCCGATCACCATCACTCGACAGGCCTCCTACAACCATATGATGTTCCTATGTCTAAATGGGAAGTCATCTCAATGGATTTTGTTGTAGGGTTGCCACTCACATCTCATAGACACAATGCCATTCTTGTGATAGTGGATAAGTTAACCAATAGTGCTCATTTCATTCCGGTTAGAGACACTTATGATGTTACTGATGTGGCACGTATGTTCATAAGCGAGGTTATTCGTTTGCACGGGATACCAAAGAAGATTATTTCAGATAGGGACTCCAGATTCACTTCTAGATTTTGGACAGGTTTACAGTCAACATTGGGGACTCAATTGAACTTAAGCATAGCTTATCATCCTGAAACAGATGGGAAAACTGAGAGAGTAAATCAAGTTATGGAACACATGCTTAGGATGTATGTAATGGATAATCAAACCCAGTGGGATAAGTACCTACCTTTGGTAGAGTTTTCTTACAATAACAATTATCATAGTTCCATCGGAATGCCACCATACGAAGCTTTGTATGGAAGACCATGCAGAACACCATTGAGTTGGGATAGACTAGAAGACCGAGTAACAGTTGGGCCAGAACTGATTCAAGAAATGGAGGAACAGGTAACTCAGATCAGGCAGAGACTAAAGGAATCTCTGGATAGACAGAAAAGTTATGCAGATGCACACAGGACCGACCGAAGTTATGAAGTGGGGGACCAATTTTTCATTCGTATCAGGCCTAATAAGAGTACCATACGGTTCGGGAAGGGGACAAAGTTGTCACCATGGTTTATTGGGCCATTTAGGGTCCAAGAGAAAATTGGAACCGTTGCCTATCGTCTCGTACTGCCACCCCACTTGCATAAAACTCATAATGTATTTCATGTATCTGTTTTACGTCATTATGTTGCTGATGAATCACATAAACTAAATTGGAAAGAATTGCAGGTACCAGACGTGGGAACCCTCACGGTCGAACCATTACTCATATTGGACCATAGAGTCCGAAAGCTCAGAAACCGTAGGGTAGACAAAGTTAAGGTCCAGTGGGACAAGTATAGTCTCGGATCTACTACTTGGGAGGACGCCGAGACACTACGACGAGACTATCCATCACTATTTTGACCACCTCGAGAACGTGTTTCTCGAAGGAAGGGTGTAGGTAACACCACCTTTTGAATTAGATGGCTAGGATTACCTAAGGCCTATACACTTTATTTCCTAGTCACAGTGGAACTATTGAGTGATATATTTAAACTTTAAACTTATGAACAGTAATGAATGTTTAAGTGTTGTTGATGATGATGCATGTAATGGGATCTATTATGTGAATGAAAATTTCATGAATGTTTAAATGCTATGGATGATGATGTATATGATGAGACATATTGTGAGAAAGAGAAATTGTTGAATATTTAAATACCATTAGAATGATGTTGGATACGATGAAATCTATTTTGGTAAATGATAATCTTGTGAATGTGTAAAAGTATGAATTATGGGATATTGTGAAATCTAATTGGAAAACTTTGATGTTAATGTATTGGTACAGGGATACCAAATTGAAATGATGAAAGTATGCAATTATATGATGATAATGCATAGAAAAATATGAGTTTGTGTTGCAGACTAATCTGCAGGTTATGGGCTATGAATTAGCCAAGTGATAATGATGATGAAAGTGGATATCAGGACCACTAACTGGAAAACATTATGGTATGAATAATGTATGTGAAATTATATTGATTTGGATGCATTGCTGTGATATGTGGACTAGTGCATGATTATGCTATGATTTCGGTGCTAACACTGCCCAAAACCAAATAAACGATGACAAAACCTCTAGCAACATGGTGCTCCTGTATGTTCCATTGTAGGGTGTTGATCCTAGTTCTATAGGGAGGGGTGGAGGCATTTCCCACCGTGTATCCTCCATTGTAGGGTGTTGACCCTAGTTCTATTGGGAGGGGTGGAGGCATTTCCCACTGTGTATCCTCCATTGTAGGGTGTTGACCCTAGTTTTATTGGGAGGGGTGGAGGCATTTCCCACCGTGTATCCTCCATTGTAGGGTGTTGAACCTAGTTCTATTGGGAGGGGTGGAGGCATTTCCCACCGTGTATCCTCCATTGTAGGGTGTTGACCCTAGTTATATTAGGAGGGGTGGAGGCATTTCCCACCGTGTATCCTCCGAAACCTAAAGTCCTGGGAGGACGGTGCTGGTTCACGCTCCCCAAGACGTGTGATGAGGACTGTCAGTTGCCTGCTAAGGAAGCTTGGTCGAGATAGCGACACTTCCACTTACGGGTTCTATTTGGAGTTAGGCCAATATAGTTGGCGCTCCAAGATAGTCTAGAAGACGACAGATAGGAATGGAGTTGGAAGTAGGTTAGGGATGAAGAATGAATAGAATAGTTGAGACTTTATGGAGATCTGTCATGTGGTGGAATTTGATGAAGAAAAATGTGTATATATGAATATTCATTATGAGGTAACTAAACCACAGTGGTTTAAAATAAATTATTGAACCGGATAATTGTGGTTAAAGAATTTCTCAAACAATTAATGATGGTTGTCTTTTATAAAAGACTAGCCTTTGTGACTGGATTGAATGCATACGTAAATTAATAAAGAATGACAGTTTGATTATTAGTACATGCACGAGGTTTGCATGTACTAGCTACACATGCATTCCTTCTACATATACATTAGTATGTATGGACTTCTTGATTTACTTACCGATAATGTCAGTTACTTGCTGTGAATGTATGAACCATGCCCTTTTCCTTTTGTAACATCAGATACCTTAACTTCGGAATGAAGTTTCTTGAAGGGTGGGTGTATGTAACGACCCTAATTCGATAAATGATTAAAGATTATTAAGTAAGATCTAATTAAAGGAATAATTGGGGATTAACTAAGTAATAATAATCGAACTGAAGATCACATTTAATGACCTGTGACATAAATTTAAGAGATAAAAAAGAAAAATGAGATAACAGGAATTGCGTATGCAGTAGAGGGTGGCGTATGTAGGGTGAGAAGCCCAAAAATCACGAGATGATAAAAATATTAATGAAGGGATGAAGGACGGAGGACGGGGGTGGTTGTGAAGTAAATGCGTGAGTCGGCAAGGAGGAATAAGGGACGGGAAGAGGGGGATGTGCGCACCATTCGGTCGGGAGGGGGAATGGATGCTATGGACTGGAATTGCTGAGCCAACTGTATTGGTGTGGGCTATTTTGTTTTGCCGTGAGAAGAGAGCCTCTGGATGGTTATGTTTTGTCATGAGCAAAGAGCCTTTGGACAGTTGTGTTTTGCTGTGAGCAGCGATTTTCTATGCACTATTGTATTTTGTGGACTGTTGGCTTGCTGTGAGCAAGGAGCAGAGTTCATGGTTGAGATTTTATCTGGGGAGGCACCGGGTTGCTGGAGGTTTTGGGCACGGAGGGCCAGGATATCCGTAGATATCCTGGAGCTAGGTAGTTTTCCTAGTTAGTAGGGAGGATAGTAGTTTTGGGCAGTTATTTTCCTGTTTGTGGTAGGGTTGATCTGTGTAGCAGGGAGAAGAAAGGCAGCAACAAGGCAAAGAGGCAGCAGAAATTAGCATTAGATCCAGGTACTTGTTCAGTTATGTATTTATTTTATTCTGCCATGAATTTAGTATTTATTGATAAATCTAAGTTACTGAAGTTGTTGTTATAAGAGTCAATATCATGCTATGAAGTTTTGTTTCAGTTTAATTTCATAAAATGTTTAGGAAACTTAATGATGTTTAGAAATACATGGGCATTACAGACACCATCGTGAACTTGTAATGGTCGTACCTTGATATAAAGGCGGTCTTGCTGATGTCCTCATCCTTTATTCTCACTTGGTGATAACCTGATCGGAGATCTATTTTCGAAAATATTTTCGCATCCTTCAATTCATCAAAAAGATCATCAATCCTTGGTAGCGGATACATGTTCTTGACAATGACCTTATTTAGCTGCCGAAAATCAATGCACAGCCTCAACGTCCCATCTTTCTTCTTCACGAATAAGACCGGGGCTCCCCATGGTGACACGCTGGGGAGAATGTAACCTTTCTTTAGTAGTTCTTCGAGATGCAATTGCAACTCTTTCAGCTCTGGTGTACTCATTCTATAAGGACTCTTCAAAACTGGAGCTGCTCCAGGCATCAAATTTATAGAAAAATCGATGTCTCTTTTAGGAGGTAGTCCAAGTACCTCCTGAAATATATCCTAGAATTCTTTGAGTACTTCGTGGTATTCCAGATTTGAGACTACGTCTCGGGATGCTTCTTCCACTCGAGCTGCAAATAATTGATAGCCTTTCCGATAACATTTCTTCAGCTACATGGCTAAGATTTCCCTCACAGCCACGGATCTGGGAATTCCTTGGACTGTTACCTAATTTACCTCTTCGTCCAGGCATGTAAATCTCTTGTTATGACAATCCAGAAGGGCATGGTGTTGGTCCAACTAGTCCATCCCAATTAAGAAATCATATGAGCCTAAAGGAAGAATGTTCAATTCAGCCTTAGTGCTCATTCCCTTCATGTCCAATGAACAAGACTTAACCAATTCAGTGACCTTCCTCTTGGTCCCTGTGGCCAACTGCACTAACCAAGACTTCTCATGTTTGCTTCTCGTTAGATGCAAACTTTCCACCACTCTAGGATCTACATAGCTATGGCTAGCCCCTGAATCAATTAAAATAACAAGTGGTTGGTTGTTGATCGTACCTTCCACTTCAATCATGTGCGATTGAAATTCTGCTTGCTTATTTTCCAGGGCTGCATAGATCCTCAGCATTCTGCTGCCCATATCCTCTACTGTTTCATCTTGCTGAACAGTATGTACAGTTCTCGCTTTACCATTTTTATGGGGACAATCTCTGTACTTATGGTTTCCTTGACAGCCCCAACACTGAATGGGTGTCCGTCTCTGTCTTTGCGCTCCCTCTTCAGTCATTCTCGGCTCTCTAAATGATGGTTGTCCCTGAAGATTGTTTCCGAAAAAGGAAGGCTTGTTTCCCTTCTGCCTCTGTTCTTTCTTAAACTTCCTCTGGTCATTCCAAGCCTTCCGAAGGATAGGCTTTTCTCTTTGTTGTTCGTATAAGCATTTCTCCCTTCTTATTGTTTCTTCCATGGTCTTAGGATCATCATATTGAATCTTTTCACCAATGGAAGGTGGAATTCCACTCAGATATCTTTGAATCTTGACAGCCTCATCATTGATGAATGGAACATACTTCAGTAGTTCCAAAAAAATTTGTTCATACTCATCAATGGTCATACTGCCCAACTTGAGTTCGAAGAAATCCTTCATCTTTCTGTCATAGTATCTCTTGGTCAGGTATTTCTTCTCAAAATACCTCTTAAATTCCTTCCAAGTGACCTCTTTCTCTCTGATGTTCTGCACCTGCACAAACTGATCCCACCACATGGATGCTTTTCCTTTCAACTGGTACATTGCAATTCTTCCTTCTCTATGGGAAGAATAATTCTGCAGCTGGAAGTATTTCTTCATGCCCGGGAACCATGTCTTGGAATATTTCTCTTTCTTATGTTCTCCATCAAATGTTGGAGGCTTAATTTTGTTCACCTCCCCTTTCAATTCCTCCTTCCCAGATTTTTGATGTTTTATGGTAGGGGACGGGCTTGAACCACTGTGTGTCTCCCTGTCAGAATGCCTTCAGGAGTGAATAAGATATCGGCTACCACTCCTCGACCTACTTCTTCTCCCATGGGTTCTGCGACTCTCTGTCGTACTTGAGTCTCTTCCCTTCTTGAGTTTCTTCTCTATTCTTTCCAGGCTCTTCAAAATATTAAGTTTAATTCACCCTGTCGATCCCTGACTTTCATAAGCTTTCGGCTATCATCTCGGTGAGCCTTGGCCTCTCTTTGCAATCCTTCAATGATTTCCATTATGTGTCTTTCCTTATCCTTCTCTTTTCCATGCCCATTAGAGTTTGATCCTTCGACTCCCAGGTTAACATCCTTTCCTTCCTGTTCATCTTCTATTTCGGGGGTAATCTGCACCTTTCCCCACTCCATATTCGGCGTTGGTTAACGGGCATCCTGACCTCCGTAAACTCTGCACATGCACTTTGTGCAATTAAATTCGAAGTTTGTCAGGCTATTAAACTTCATGAACAATCCACAACATTTATAACTAATACCAACAAGAACAAAATATATTTCGATTCCAATGGGTTTTTTGAGCTCTCGTTCGGCTCTGCACTTTTTGGGTTTTTGAAACTTCAGTTTTCGGGACTTTCGGAACTTTTAGGACTTCAAGTTTTTTGTTTCCTTAGTCTCTAGGCCCACAGCATAGCTGTCATCCTTAAAATCCTCTACGATCCTTCTATCTTCAGATATTTTGGGACTTCGGTACTTCGTGTTTTCAGCACTCGAGAGTTCATTATACAGTGACTCCCCACCTCTTGTCATTTCAATTGCTGAATTCTGAAATTTCGATTTACCTTACCCTCTGGGCCCACATAGCACAGTGGGCACCCACAAACACGGTGGCACGTGGCACGTTCACGAGGGTCCACATCACTTTTAACGATGTCATCGGGTCCCACCACTCTCTCTTTTCTTATCGACCCACTAGCACATGTTACACATCCATGTGTCCATGTCTATTCCAAGTAAAATCCAACGGTCAAATCTTTCTCAGATCTATGGCGCAGATCCTTTCGGCGTTTAGAGATTCCAAATGCCGATGCTCTCTAACTCCCATTAGCCCTCTGGGATAGACTCGTGGTTCACATGACCTCTTCTTATATGACCATAGTCATACCTCCTATCGGGGTTTCGGACTTCGCAATGCCAAAATGCATAAACTTCTTGTCCACGGTATTCCCGATTCTCCGAATCCCAATTTCCTGATATGATGTGAGCTAGGCCCCACAACAGAGCTTTCCTTTCGAGAAATCTCCTGAATGCTCTAATCTCCTCCACGCATCCTCCTATGATGGATGGTCCTGATCACTTCTCGTCATTTCACGGTTCCAAATGTCCCAGGCATCTCGTCTCTAGGATTCGCGAAATGCCGAACCCCGATGTGCCGATTTGACTTTTCTATCGGGACTTCCCCCTATAGCCTGAATTGCTGCCATGCGCCCTCAATGAATGGATGGTCTTGATTCAATCTCACAATTTTGGGACATTTGATTCCATGATGACAAAATCCTTTGTCAATTCAAAACCCTGGTAGCCTGTATACCAACGGGTCACTTGATCTCCTCCATGTGTCTCGACTGTTGGATGACTCAGATCAAATCTCAAGACTTCCCCAGGTGAAAAGTAAAAATTCTCACCTATGTGAGTCCTAGTGTTCGGATCCCCGAATTGGATAATCGCACGACACACGTCCTTCCTCAGACGGACAGCTCAGATCGTTGCCGAAACTTTTACTATGTAAATTGCCGACCTCCTGTCATCGTGACTCCTGATATTTTGACATACAAAATGCCAAGGGTTCTTTATTATCGCCACCTGTCCCTTCGAGATGTACGGTCCTAACTAATTCAGGATTTTGCGTATCGCGATTTCCACCCTCCTGTGCAATATCCAAAGGGCTTTAAAACCCGTGCACACTTTTCAGATCTGACTGTCACAAGGGTTCACCTTCCCTCCCGAACAGATCCTAAGGCTCCAACACTTTTGGGTGTGGAGCCCTCTCTCTCCTTGTGGACTTATACCACATTGACTGCGGTTTCATAACACCTCTATACCTCCCGAGCTTTTAAAAAAAACTAGTCAAGTAACTCCTTGACATTTTGGAGTAAAACAGGGTCCAAAATTGGCCTTCCAGACCTGATTTCCCCTCGCATTCTCGGTCCAAAGGAAGCTCCATTGGCCCATCTAGGCTCAGTGTCAAAACCTTGGCTCTGATACCAAACTGTAACACCCCTTTTCATATTCATCTACCAAGGTTACTATAACACCACTAGGTACATAACTCAGAATAACTGTAGCGCACCTTGGCTACCATGTAGGTGTTACTACATGGATTAACACATTCTCATTCATAATTAATCGCATGCATTTAAAACAAATTAAATACATTCAACACAAAGTATTCATATGAATTACTACCATAATTAACAATCAATAGCATTTCATACTAATTTATATACACAACTGAAAATCATGATACATAAGCAGTAGAGTCGTGCAAAGCATGGTTTAAACATATCCAGATACTTATATTTTAGCAGTTGTAGAATCCACAAACCAAGTGCAATCCTTCCACGAACCTCCCAGCCTTAGACCGCACCGCTCATCAACTCAGCAGTGGGTCACCCACGAGCTGGGACCAAGCTCCACCCCAAGGCAAGGAATTCTAGGCTAGGCTAAGGTTACAGGGAAAACAACACAGAAACTCTAGAAGGATTCTTCCCAGGATGCCACCTTATGCCCACTACTACCAGACTCTCATTCCCCACATGCCTGTTCTTCCCGGGAGTATACAACTTCACAAGCACAGTCCATCGGTTCTAACCTCCCTCTCTGGGTCTCGACAATAGGCTGAATTAGGAAATCTCAGAGCCTGAAGCTGGTGCTGGACACTCTCTGGAAGAAGCCACTTCCCAACAAACTCTCTCTCCTGGAAAGAGTTGCTCACAGGCCTAACAACGTGCCTCTTCCAACAACAATCACCTCCCTTACCTGGGGAGAGGTCATACACTGGCTCATTCACAACTTACACTGGATAGCAAGCCACGTGCATTCCATCTCTACATGGCCACCACATTCAACCAGGAATACGGACTCGGGCTTCCCAAACAGGCTCAGTAATGGTGGAAAGGTCTCACGGTGTTGGTTCTTGGAAACACATGACAACAATCCACGCAGGGAATGTGCACACTTGCTCTTTCGGCTCTCAGGAACGCATGAGGTGTACACGGATTTACAAACCAAACACAGGCTTTCCAACTAGTTCAACAATGGCAGAATGGTTCAGGGTCACGGCTTCAGGATAGAGGATTTCTCTGCAGGAATCGGGTTGGTCGTACTATCCAGGCTCCGTACACACTCAGGTAGTTGGGTGGAATGGAGGAGGAATCCCTCTCACAGCTCATCCTGGCCATTTTATTTGCATGCACCAGGGCTAACACTTGTCACCCTTGGAACTGCATGTGTTCCATCAACATGCATTCCCTTTGCACGCTTACCCTTTCCAAAACTTAGGATAAAATGAAACATAAAATGCACATGTTCTTTTGGAATAATATTAAAATATTATTCCCAGGCTTAAGCCCCCTAGGCTTGGCCCCCAGGCTCAACACTTAGCCCCTTTCCCACCTTCCAGCCCCTAGTTCTTTGCCCACTCTGTGGATGCTCAGTCACCCTTCACTCATTCATTGTGGTTGGTCTGCACCTGGTGGTGTTTATATTTTATTAAGTTTTCTGCATGATTACATATACAACAGCAGGCTTTAGCCTTCAACACTTAGGCTCCCTAGCCTAACCAACACATAAGCCTCCAGCTTATAAGAACTTGGCTCACCAGCCTATAAAACATAATTACAATTTCTTTCAAAACATGGTTTGCAACAGGGCTCAGCCTTGGGGACACTACAGAATGTCTACATGCTTAGGATGACTGATTCACTTCTACTTTTAGTTCTGTACGTTGATGATTTTTTGATCACCGGTTACTCGACTTCAATGATTGCTGCAATTAAGAGGATTCTACATGACATGGTTTTGATGACAGACATGGGTCTGCTACATGTTTTCATTGGACTTGAGATCAATCAAGATGCATCAGGCCTAAAATTGTCTCAGGCCAAGTATGCACGAGATATCCTTGAGATATTTCACATGACAGACTGCAAGTCTGCTCCGACTCCTTTCCTATCAGGATTCAAACTTGAGGATGGAGGGGAGACTCCACTGGTTGATAACACACTATACATACAACTAGTGGGGAGCTTGTTGTATCACACACACTCCATACCAGACCTATCATATGCAGTTGGTGCATTTTCCAGGTTCATGCAGAAGCCACATGAGCTACATTGGAAGGTTTCAAAGCATATCCTTAGATATGTACAGGGCACCATCACCTTTGGGATTCATTATGAAGCAGAATCTACATTAGATCTCATCGAGTTTACTGATTATGACTGGGCTGAATATAATACTGATCGCAAGTCCACATTTGGTTACTCACTCAGTATTGGTTCCAGGTCTATATGTTGGTCGAGAAAGAACCAATCCACCATTTTTCTATCTTTAGTTGAGGAAGAGTATAGAGGGGAAGTTAACATAACCATTCAAGCTATGTGGCTACAAAATTTTCTCACTAATTTGGGAATTTAGTTTCATCGTTCGATCATCATCTGGTGTGACAACTAGAGCACTCTGAAGTTCTGCAGAGATCCTGTTCAAAGGAAGCAGACAAAGTAGATTGAGATCCACATGCACTACATATGGGACTTATTACATGAGGGGATCATCGACTTACAGTTATGTCCTTCAACACAACATATGACAAATATCTTCACCAAGACCTTCACTGAGAAAAAAGTCCATTCTCTATGAAGTTGTCTTGGAGTGAAGGACACAATTTCCTAGCAACTGTAGTTCTTCTTTTTACATACATTGTACCTTGAGGGGGGGGGCGAGGGGGGGTTCCCATGAGTTTTTCTCTATTTCCTCACTTTTTTTCAGTGTATATTTTGTATTTGGGTATGTTGGACATTGGTTATGGAAGGTTGCGAATATTAAGGAAGAAGCGTGAAGTGAGAACTATGTGGAAGACGAGCTAACTGAGATTGGGTTGAAGTGGCCAAAAGAGTAGGAAAGATGGAGTGAAGTAAGAGAAAGCAAGTTGTTGGATGGGGAGATCAAGGAAGATAGATCAACAAGGAAGATGGATCGAAGACAACTCACCAAGCAATAAAAGGCACGAATGGATTCTTTGGAGCACCTCGCATGAAAGAAGGAAAGACAGGCTGGCGAAGCCCTGAAAATGCGGGTCAATTTGACCTAGGGTTTTGGTATTTAGGGTTTTGACACCTAGGTTTCGGCCTAAGTTTTTCTGAGAGTCATTATAATGTATAAATAAAGTTCAAGAGGACCTGGGATGGGTTCGATTATGTGATTATGAGTGATTTTTATTGTTATTGAGAGGGAAGTATTGTGTGGTGAGTGTTGGAGCCGAAAGACACTCCTAGATTGCTTGCAGGAGTAGAGCCCGACGCCCATCAGTTTAATGTCACGATTTGTTTTAAAGAGGGGTGATCAAATGGAGGAAAACTCGAAGAGATATCACTCTAACTCGGGGACTGAGTCTGGTACATATGGTGACAAAGGAGGTCTTGATCCAACTTCAGCCAGTGGGTTGATAAAAGGGTGAGTAGGTGGAAGACTTAGTGAGAAAAATGAACAGACAGCTTTGGGCAACAGGCTTACTGCTATTTGCAGAAGAAGGACACTGAATGCAAGATCCGCTTGGTTCAGGGCCTCAAGAAACCGAGGAGGACTTGAATGGATCCTCCAATTCCAAGTCACTCAGCGCTGGGAAAATCACAAGAGCTGGCTAGAAACATAATAACTGCTACAGTGATCCTACCAACATCATCCTATAACAACTATAGCTCGACTGGATCCTCCAATTTCGAGTGTTTCTAACACAGTGTAACAAAGATGTAAAAGAAACTGGCCTTCATCAAGAAAGAAGTCTCAAGAGTGCATACATAACCAGAGTATCAGTGCTTCATTAAATATTTACAACCGGGAGCTCTGCTCAACCATCAATAGATACAAAAATGGAGAAAACGCCTTCATATACTCAAACTGGGAACAGCAACAAAAACGAGACGTAGCATTGAAATATTTGCGTCTGCATGGCTTCTGACAACACGGGGCTGCAATCTCTGAATGGTCGTGCAACTTATGACAGACGCGATTGATCTCCTAACAGTTTATTCGGTGAAACGACGTGCCTTTAATTCAATGCAGGACTTTCCCATTATGGTGGAGACGATGTCTAACCACCACCAACCACTTCAATAACTGCTTCTTGGGATTGAGGACAATCTGGCCAACCCAGCACCTTGGGATGTGAAAGAATTCTCGCGCTGCCACCTGGAATAACTGAATGGCTAGAGTGATAGGCATGGAGGCCAGCGCAGAAACTAGGGTGCATGGTAGGAGTGATGGCGTCAGATTATGAGGGCATGGAAGGAATGACGAGGTGTGAGAAGGGTGACGGGGGATTTTTCATGGCAGAAGACATCAGACGGAAGGGAGGAAGACGAGAGATAACGAACTCGACTTTTGGTGAGGGGCTGATGTGGAGAGGAGTGGGACACATGGCACACAACAAGTGGATGGTGAGAAGGATGGTGGACCATGCAGACCAAAAAGGGGAGGTGGATGGATGACACATGGCAGCAGGGGAAAGATGGACTGGAATATGACAAGACAAGAGAATGGCCCACGCTGGCTAAGCATAGAGCGGATAAGAAGGGCAGAGTTGTTCAAGCACCGTTGATCTGGGTGCATCGATCTAGGCCGTCGAAAGCTACATCTACGATTCTGGACCCCCCCCCCCCTCCGCTTAA
>JASDQU010275409.1:1979-12544 GCA_032191745.1 Picea mariana
TCTCTGTACCCTCAAAGAGAATTTGGTCATGGCTTAGAATTGCATGAAGCAACAAACAGATCAAGGTCGCTCTGAACGTCAATTTGCAAAAGGGGATTGGGTATTTCTTCGGCTGCAACCTTACAAGCAAACTTCCCTCAAGGCTGACCATTGTCAGAAACTGGCACCCAAATTTTATGGTCCTTATACCGTTCTCAAGCGTGTGGGACAAGTGGCCTATCAGTTAGCTTTGCCCAGTCATTTTAAGCTCCATCTTGTTTTTCATGTTTCCTACATAAAGAAGGTGATTGGAACTAAGTGCCAAACTCAAACCAACCTTCCTGAGTTGGACGAAGGCGGCTCCATTTGGCTACAGCCACAAGCAGTTTTGGACCAGCGTGAGCGTCGGCTGCATCAGTGAACCATCAATGAAGTTTTAGTCCAGTGGAAAGATACAACTCCAACAGATGCCACTTGGGAACCAGCTACCATTCTGCAGCAATTTCCTCATCTCAAGCCTTAAGGACAAGATTGTTTTTAAGGGGGAGGACAAGTTAGGGACCTAACCCCTCACGTAGGTAGAATAATATATTTCCATGTAATAAAGGTCAATACTAATAAGGCCTAGAAATAAGGAAGAATAAGTTCAATGTACGAAGACCTAATAGAAGCTTCTGCTTCTAGAAGGATCTTCCTCTAGATGGCTCTTTTGATAGACATATTTAGTATAAATAGGAGTCGAGGGTATGAGAACTTTTGTCTTGGGTATTATTGTAATAGAGTTATGCTTTGTTGGAGGTTGCCCCCTCGAAGAGGCAAGTGAACATTGCTTTCAGTGATCAAAGTGTTCTTTCTGGTATTATTCTGGCATCATTTTGATATTATGGTGGTGTTGTTATGGTTATATTGTCATTCATCTGCCATTTCTAGCTATTTATTTATGTTTTGCATACTTTTTATATCTGGAATATTACATTGATATGCTCAAACACCTCTTCTGGTTTTGTCCCCTTGCCACATCTTCATGTGATTGGTTCATTTCCTTTTATGGTTGGTTCCTCCTGACACCCATTCCCTAAATAGTGGCATTGTTAGGGGATAAAATCCCCTAGGTTGTTAAGTTTCAAGCTTCATGGAAGTTGATCAGATTGGAAATGTTCTTCACTTGGAAGAAAAGGAACGATTCTTGAATTTAATAACACCCAACTTACTAGAAGCTTTACTTAATATGACAACTCACTACTTCGTGGACTATGTACAAGTGTTGTAAACCTCACGAAAATATTGTCAACATTGCGATATAATGTGACTTTTTTAGGCGAGCAATAATATCACCATAAAAAAAAATCACATTTTTTTCAATTTTTGTATATAACACGATATTTTCAAAATATTGTGATATGTCAACAATATATTGGGAAAAAATGAAAAATGTCAATTGGGTCAAGATTTTTTGTTTTTTTTGAGATTTTTTTGGTCACTTTGAAGAACGAAAGCAGGGGATTGAGAACAAAGGGGTCACTCCATATTGCATTTACCCATAAATGGGCTAGAGGGAGGAGGTTGTTTTCGAACCTTCAATGACGTATTTTCTGACACAATATTTGCAACATTGTTATGTACGTGCAAATTGGTGTTTAAATGCAAAAGGTGGAAATGGATGTGACCCACCAAAGGAACTCCTTGATTTTTGGCGAGGCACCCCCATACTATGCTCAAGCAACATCCCAATGCTTCTCCACTACACTCAATATGATCCCAACTTTCACATTGATTCGAAGAAATGCCACGACATTGGTTTGGCCATGCAATTAGGGAGCGGAGGGAGTTCCAACACAGCTGGCCCACTCTACCCACTCTAAAGAATGACAAGTTCTTCACACTCGCACTCACCATTTCTGATGTTGGAAGATCACCAGAGCCCCAAAAAAATGGTTGGGAACCTATAGTGGCTGATCCTAAAATTGTTGCAAATGGTTGGGGCCCAACCCCCAAGAACCCATAATTGGCCTCCACTCAATGTTGGGCTCCTCCCGACCACTATTTGATGATATTGGACTTTTGTTTCTTCTTTGAGGTGGGCCATTTGTTTATGCTTGTTATGTTGTATTATGGACTTCTCATACTCCTATTTTTTTTTTAAGAATGTATTTTATATTTATAGAAAATATTTACAAACAACAAAACAAAAAGTGGAAGGGCATATACAATGGAGATCATAACCTCTTTCAGAATGCTACTAGTACTGAGATAAAATCAGAATAAGCTATTGGATCTAGAGATTGGGCATCTTGGATCAATAGAGCGCCCTTAGCTAGAAGTTGATAGCATACCTCATCCCGCCACATAGAACAAAAAGAAAAGAATGATATAACCTTGCGTTCGAAAACAAGCTTACACCCGATCTTTCAAAGAATGAATAATGTTGAATCTCATACTACTATTGTATGCCCAATGGGCCAATTTTAGTCTAGAGAGTATTTTTGGTTTGTAACCAGATTGATTTTGGTCTTAGCTAGTGCTCATGGTCGCTACATTTACCACTAGGAAGGGTATATGCAATGGAGATCATAACCTCTTCCATAATGCTACTAGCATTGAGATAAAATCAGAATAAGCTATGGGATATGGAGATTGGGAATCTTTGATCAACACAGCACCCTTAGCTAGGAACTACTGATCACAAACCTCAACCCGGCACATAGAACAAATAAAAAGAATGATCTAACCTTAAGCTCAAAAACAGGCTTACATTTGATCTTCCAAAGAATGAATAATGTTGAATCTCACACTGCTATTGTATGCCCAAGGGGCCAATTTTAGTCTAGTGTATTTTTGGTTTGTAACCAACCTGATTTTGGTCTTAGCTAGTGCTCATGGTGGCTGCAATTGCAACTAGGAAGGGTATATACAATGGAGATCATAACCTCTTCCATAATGCTACTAATACTATGAAAAAATCAGAATAAGCTATGGGATCTAGAGATTGGGCATCTTTGATCAACAGAGCACCCATAGCTAGAAGCTGATGGCATACCTCATCCCACCACATAGAACAAAAAGAAAAGAATGATCTAACCTTGCGCTCGAAAACAGGCTTACACCTGATCTTCCAAAGAATGAATAATGTTGAATCTCATACTACTATTGTATGCCCAACGGGCCAATTTTAGTCTAGAGACTATTTTTGGTTTGTAAACAACTTGATTTTGGTCTTAGCTAGTGTTTGTGGTCACTGCATTTGCCACGAGGAACAGTATATGCAATGGAGATCATAACCTCTTCCATAATGCTACTAGTACAGAGATAAAATCAAAATAAGCTATGGGATTTGGAGATTGGGCATCTTTGATCAACAGAGTGCCCTTAGCTAGACGTTGATCACATACCTCATCCTGCCACATAGAACAAAAAAAAAGAATGATCTAACCTTAAGCTCAAAAACAGGCTTACACTTGATATTCCTAAGAATGAATAATGTTGAATCTCATACTACTATTGTATGTCCAAGGGGCCAATTTTATTCTAGAGAGTATTTTTGGTTTGTAACCAACCTAATTTTGGTCTTAACTAGTGCTCGTGGTGGCTGCATTTGCAACTAGGAAGGGTATATACAATGGAGATCAATACATCTTCCATAATGCTACTAGCACTGAGATAAATCAAAATAAGCTATGGGATCTAGAAATTGGGCATCTTTGATCAATAGAGCACCCTTAGCTTGAAGCTGATGGCATATCTCATCCCACCACAGAACAAAAAGAAAAAAATGATCTAACCTTGTGCTCGAAAACAGGCTTACACCTGATCTTCCATAGAATGAATAATGCTGAATCTCATACTACTATTGTATGCCCAAGGGGGCAATTTTAGTCTAGAGAGTATTTTTGGTTTGTAACCAGCCTGATTTTCGTCTTAGCTAATGCTAGTGGTGGCTGCATTTGCAGCCCACTATATTTGTATAAAATGCCAAATGTACATTACATGTTTATATTAATAATTAAAGGAAGCATTTTATCCACAAAATGATTGTATTACAAATATCACACAGAATATTCAAATGGTTGATGTATATGTGCCTTATTGGTATGCCGACTACTAACTAATTGCTTATGTACATGTCACCACTGCTGTCTTGGTCATTATTTTTAAGTATATTTGAGATCAGAAAGTTCTTCCCATCTCTACCATAAGAGGGTCTGACCTTACCATTCAAAAAACTAATGCTAGAATTCACTGTTTGCATGTTTTACTTTTACTTTCACCTCTACAACTTGAATGCATTAAAATAGCATAACCGTACCATTTATGCCATGCTGATTCTGTGGACCAGCAGTTCTCAGCAATATATTCAAAAATTGAGTGAACAGCTTCTTAATGGACAACTTACTCCAGAGACTGAAGTTACTGTAATAAGAATAATACTGAGTGAAAACTTGGAATTAATAACATGGTATACATTGGTAAACCAGCACTTAAATAATCAGCATATGACATAGACAAAGATAAATAAATTTCACAGCTAATTTAGTCAGAAACAGGTGAACTGATTCAATTCTGAAACAAACAAATTGATTGAATAGCCAACTTGTAATTTAAAAATGAGCAAAATGATCTCCTCTTGTACAAGTACACCATCTCTGTACATTAATGATTATGGACATAATGGATGCCCAGTTTTTACTTCCATTCTCTCCAACTATGCTAGAGAATCATATTGATTTTTCCAATACAAATAAAGAAGCTCAATAGACCTGCTGATTCATATTAGCACTGACTATTTAGACGTCTTTCTCAAGGATGGTGGTGTTTCCTCTGATCTGTGATGAAATAATTTTGCCATAAACCTGCGTTCACAATCCTGAGAAAAGAAAAGCCTTGTCAAACTTGCCCACTAGACCTGTTAATCGCATTGTGTTATGAAAAACTGAATACTTGTGTAACATGATGGGAAAGAACATGACAGAGCTCAAATGAAATAAATGCAGGCAAGAAATTTTCTACATAAGTTTCTCTTTTATTCAGAGTGAAAGTAATCACTAGTGATACTAATATCTTTTATTTCTGAGTAAACTTCTTTAATACCAGAATTACTGCATAATACAAGAAGTTAAAAATTGTAACTGATAACCTGGAGAAATTAAATGCTTGGTTTAGTTTGAATTATTCTTGATGAGGCTGTGACAATATTGAATACAGAACCGATAAATGTCTGATTACTCCTTTTTTCGACCTCAGAGAGGAAAATGTCAATGGTGAGAGTAACACGGCAGTAAATGGACATATATGTCAATAATGACGTATAGAACTTTTTGATTTCAGCTGAATCTCCTTGTATGATTATCAGTTCATACCTCTCCCTTTGGGATGAAGAACTTATGTAATGTAAACTTTTTCCTTGTATAATGGAAAAGTTTACGATTTTTTTTCATTGGGAAAAAATAGACAATCCCAAGAAATGATAATAGACAGGTGTGCCACTTGTCAGACTTCTCAGAAAACTGAAAAATAATATCTAAAATCTCCAATCTTTACAAAACACCTTAATAATGCTATCCTCTCCAAATGGAGACAATCAAATAGAATAACCATTCCTCAACTAGTTATTTATGTTCTAAATTTTCCCGCTGGGTTGTGGAGCGTAGTATCCATTGTTTTAAAGGCTGGAACCAGCCAAGGGTAAGACTGGACTGGAACTGGAACCAGCCGATGAACCGGTTGCTGAACCTGTTTACTAAAAGAAATATAAAATATGCAAAATTTAATAAATAATTAAAATATATATACCTATTACCTATATCTATCTGTATATACACACACACACACACATATGTACATACATACAGATGTGTGTATGTATACACACACCATTAGACACCAAATATGACAAGTTTTCTCATGTATATTACTATATAGCATGTAAGGGTGAATATATTACTTTCAATTAGGGTTTCTTTTGGGGGGAAGGAGGGCTTTTGTGTTTTTTTACCTCTTATATTCTGTTTTTCTGCCTCTTTTTCTGTGATGTGGGTCACTGTGGATCCGGACCACTTCAGATTGGGACCTGACCAAACCAGCCACTGGTCCAATGTTAGGCCCGATTTCATGTTGGGAGTGTTGAGCCGGCCGAACCGGTCCACTCCAGTTCCAGTTCACTCAGTTTTTATCTACTTAAGCTTAGAAAGCTTTCGAGCTTTAGTGCCCTTCATGAGATGTATCAAATAGCCTCAGTAGTTTTAGTTTCAAAATTGTTCAACATCATATTGGGGAAGCAAGTGGTGACACTCACAAATCTACTTGGATAATAGGGTCAGCTGTTGCTATGAATGATTAACACATTCTCCAGGATAATACATACATCTTCATTTGTTAATCAGCCAGCACACCCGTACAGTCATGAATTAAAAGGTGATCAAGGAATAAAGCCTGAAAATGGCACCTGAAGCTTCCAACCTGTATTTTATCCATCAATGGACAGAAAGGAAGAATGTTGGAAACATTTTTTTACCTTCTTTGAAAACCAGATGACATGGCAGACTAGTCACCTTCACAGGAAAGTTGAAAGTGATGTGTTGGGAAGTTCAAACTATTTTGTCCAACAGTATTACAGACGTGTTACAGCTTTCTTCTTTTGGCGACAGTATTTCCCATCCATGTAAAGCAATGATTTTCAGTCTGTTCCATGATTAAGGTGGTTGAGGTCTAAGTGATTGTGTCTGAGGAATACAGCATACAGAATGTCCAGTAACAGTCAAATATTTGATTGGTGTACATCATTTCCTAGATATTCAGGGCCTTGCAGTCTCCAATTGCAGAAGTTCAGCAGTTCTCCAAACTTCAGACTCTGTGTAGGGATTGCAAGTTTACTAAACAAAACAGGCTAAAAGGAGTAGACCACCATGAGTTGAAGCTCTGCAAAATGCATATTGAATTTGACTTGTACTGTGATATCCCAGAAAGATGGAGCATAGTTGATGCATATGGAGCAGCTGTTTGAATAATAGCTGAAATCAATGGATGAGTTATGTTAGATAATAATCCTACATGCAAAATTGTTTTGTTTCTAATGTATTTAGCATAGTTATCATTATCAACACTGATTCCATTTCTTAACAATATGGAAAATAAGGTGTGGCTAATAGGCACAATAATATATGCCTAAGCATTGTGTCTCTACAGATTCCATCTTATTGTTCATATTTGTTCTCTTTGTGCCTTCAATAAAATATATTTAACTTTCCCTCAAGTGCCCTTCAAGCAACCCTCTCAAGCACACCTGCAGCTCCAGAAACTATGGTGAATAGCTTCCATTTCTCCACAATTGGACTTATATCATGTGTAAAGACTATCCAAGACAACCGCTCCTTAGAGGGCGGACCCTGGTAGAGCAATAACCATGCAAACACTCATTCAATAAGAGAGCCTGAAGTACCAAACTGTCCATAGGCAATACACCCACTTTGCTTCTGCATATCAAAGACTCCAACTTCTGTTCAGGGTTTCCTTGAAGGAATGTGGGATAAAGAGGAACTAGTATAAACACCTGAAAATATAATTCCAGATGGGCTTACCATATCACCACATCCAATCCCTCTGGATGGGCCCTGCAGTCTGCATATTGAGATTGTAGAGCTCCTTTGGGGCAACTGCCGGATTTCCCGAATGGCAAGATGGTGTAGCAATCCAAAATCATGAGAGAGCGTAGACCAAGTCTTCTACGTCCTGGTATTCCCATCCCTAAGATCTCTCCAATAGAAAATTCCTTTCCGAGCTAGCTGCTTAGTAAGGTACCTAACCACATGAGATATAGTGGAGTGTTGCATCTTCCAAGACCAAATGGAGTGATAAGCAATATCAACTCCTCTTCAACAACCATCCCATTGCCAAGTAAACACTAAAGCGACTCGTTTACACACTTGTCAGATTCTTTGCTACACAAGAGAACCATCAATGTGGAAGTCATGGGTAGAAATTATCTCACTAATAAGGTAAGGCTCCTTGATCCTGGTTTTTGTTTCCCATGCAATATTTTGTGTCTGAGGAGCAATTTCCATGGTCACTCCCCAAATAAGTATTGCACTATCCACTTAGCTGATAGGATAGCACCCTGCAATCTGATATCAATCACAATCTAAACCCTTCATCTGCTTGGAAAATGTACAAACACGCCAAGACACCATAGGAAGCAATCTGTAAGGTACCAGATCTATTATAATAACCGAAAAGAGAAATACTACAGAGAATAACAGCGGAACAACACAATATATGAAACCACAGCACCAAAGTAATACCTTTATTGATAGCAAACAATGTTCACTTGCCTCTTCGAGGAAGCAACCTCCAGCAGAGCAGCGCTCAGCGCTCTATTACAATAATTCTCAAGACAAAACTTCTCGTGACTACTACTCTTATTTATACTAATGCTATCTTCTAAAGATCATTCTAGAGGAAGATCCTTCTAGAAGTGGAAGCTTCTATTAGGTATTCTTACATTGACTTATTCCAATTTATTAAATAGGCCTTATTAACTAACGTCAGCCTTTATTACATGGAAATATATTATTCTATCTACGTGAGGGGTTAGGGAGAATTAGGTCACTAACACAATCAATCCCCCCAAAATTAGAACACAGGAAGCTATTTAACAACCTCTCCAAGTGTCCAATTGGGTAGCAAAGCTGCAGAATGGAACCAGCAGGAGACATAATATACATGGCTAGCCCACAGTTTTTCCAAGTACTGTGAGTTTTCCAGCCAAGAGTAGATCCCTTAACATCCATCTATGAATTTTATGATGAAGCTTATGGAGTTGAAGACACCATTCTCACATAGCAGAAAAAAAACATTAACGCCAAAGGAAACCCCCAGGTAGCAAGCAAGGTCACAATCCCTCGTATGCTGCCAAGGGTGACTCGACCAATCCAGTTTGTCCTCAACATCAATCAACCAAAATGTAATGTTCCCCTCCTCTTGACAGGGGTCTGGAGAGACTTAGTAGTCTAGTTGTCCCCTCTAGACTATAGTCTCATGGAAAAAGGGGACTAAGAGGCGCAAAAGTGGTCACTATGGGGTTAAAAGTTATATTATTAAAGTGACTTTGGCAAAAAAGAAAATAAAAAGCTAATTGGCTAAGATGAGGAAATAAAGTAAATAACCTTAGAAGCCAATTAAATAATTTAAGTGAAAATTAGAAGATGGAGGTAGAAAAGGAGAGGAGGGCGCCTCACTCCTCATTCATGTCATTTTTCACTTTGCATCTTTGAGCTCTGCAGCTTAGACGTTTTGAGAGTTTTGAGTAAACAAACCCTAGACATCAGCGAGGAGGTGAAATATTCCTCTGTTCCCGATCCAAGCTTGCACAAGGTGGTGAAAGATCCCACCCTCACCATTCTATTCAGTTCCAACAGCTTCAATGGGGTATTGTGGAGAAGGGGCACAGATCTGGAGCATTTTTGCAAGATAGGAGCGCATTGTGGGAGGAAGAAGAGTTAGATTTGATCAAGATACTGAAGATCTGAGGGATATCTTGCTACAGTTGTGTTTGTTGGTCCTTGGGCACCATTTCTCATCCATTTGGAAGAAGATTTCTCTGCATATTGATTTATTATTGTACTGTGGCGAATTTCTGAAGGAGGGCGCACTGTCTCTTAGTGATTCAGTGAGTTGGACGGTCAAATCTCCTAGTACAGCTGAGCGATCTCATCATATGTGTTGGTCAACCACCGATCTATAGCCCTACAACCATTTTCATAGGTTTGGAGGCCAGATTTAAAGAGGCCGAATTTCTCAAGGTCTCTACAGCCAGGTGTTGCACAACTCAGCTAGATTTTGGTGCCAGAATGAAGAAGGGAAAGAAATTGATCTTGTCCAGACTTGCATGCTACCATTGGAGGTCCAGGAGGACCCATATCTCTCTCTTACATTGTATTTTGGAGGAGTCTTCAGCCATAGCTTCCATATTTCTCACATATTTTACAAATCTGTATATCTCTTAAATGGAGGTTAGCTTATATAATAAATAAAGGTCAGATCTAAAGTTTGTGGCTATTTCATTGTGTTATTCTCTTGTATCTTGTTGTTTTAGCTATTGTTGTTCCATACATACCATCTATATGCTACAAAATCCTTGGAATCAGTTCCAGCGCATCTCTGGGGAAATGAACTGCAAAATATTCAACAAAACATCTCACAAAAACAAGTAGCAACCCTAAAGTTCTTGGCAACTCTACTTGGGAACATTACGGTGGTATTAGAGCGAATATCCTTTCCAGCCTATGATTAATTGATGCCTAGAAGGAGAGGCTGAGGAGGACATCCTTTACCAAAGACTCCAGAGGAAGAGACAAAAGGAAGTATGGGAGAGAGACATGAATCAAGAGATGGTAATGAAAAGGAAGCATGGGAGAACATGTTCTAGGAAATGTTGTGCTCCATTGATAGGACATAGTTTAATTTACAACATCACATGCAAGAAACTTAGGAACACCTGTCAAGGAAACAGGACGAGGTCAAGACAACCTTGACAGATATAAATACCACTCTCAAGGAAGGGCAAGAGAAAATTACATATCTTCTCATGCACATGG
>JASDQU010275416.1:0-15186 GCA_032191745.1 Picea mariana
TTGTTGTATGAATAATTCGATGAGAGGGGAATCCTAGAGGAAATAGACGATTTTGGGGTAGGGCATTAACATTCCCTTGGATAACATTTGATGGGGTTTGAAAAATTTGTTGTTGAGGTTGTATGTGCACTTGGCTTGTTTGGATATAATTTGAGGTAGAGTTTGCAAAATCGTCGCACAATTACCAAGACTCATAGATCTAAAGGAGAAGGGAACGATCAAAGTGGAGACCCAAGATCCAGTTGGGCCATGGCTAACGATTGGAGAAACCACTTGAGGGGAAGAAGGGAAGAGGGATGGCCCATCAACATGAAGCTCTCTTCAGGAACTAGAGGAGGCTTGGATGAAGGGAAATAACCATCCACCTGGGAGGAGAGGCTTCCTTCAGGATCGAAAGAGGTTTGGGTCTCAATCCAAACAAGATTTTTGGGAAGATGAATATGAGGGTGAGGCAGCGAACTCTCGACCAACGGGAGAGGACCTCATTCAAATTTAAGGCCTTGAGAGAACTCTTGTTCAGCACCTTGCAGGCATGCTAAATGATGGAGAGGGAGAGGGAGATCATGACCAGCCATATAACATTCCATGTCAATGGTTCTAACCTTCATGGCTTCCATCACGGTGATATCAAAACCAAGAGAGGGGATTACATTGGGAAGTAATCAAGTATAAGAGAATAGAGGAAGAAGGGCAACCTTCTCTCTCTCGGAGAAAAGGACACAATACTATGCATGTCGTGAGTAGAGGATCAACACAAGAAAGTGAAATCCTTGGATCAAGAGAGGCCAGAAGGGTTCATGGGAACTCCCTAGTGGAGTCACCAAAATGTAGCCTCACGGTTAGAGTGAGGCACCATGCTACCACAAGGAGGAAGGAGAGAGTGGAGTCGCCACTCGGTTTTAGGGAAAAATTGAGAAACCCTAGGATGGGAAGAGAGAGGGAGATAAGATAAGGAGGTAAGGCCACTATGATAATTAGGTTTGTAGGGATGATTATGTGACCTAGGGCTTGATATTAATTAGGGTAATTTGATTAGGTCTCAACAACATGTAGATTGTAACAGTAAATTAACAAAGGGAGGCAAGCGGGTTAATTTACTGATTTCCTTTGGTGAGCCAATTAACATAAATTTAGAAGATGAAAGAGAGGTGAAAAGGAAGGAACTCACCCAGAAGAACGTTGTTGTAGGTGTTTAAGCTTCTTGGGCTGAAGATGAGAGAGCCCACATGCCTCCAAGAGAGGGTTTCTCTACTAGAATGAACCCGCACACGCTACTAAACCTTCTTGCAAAACAGACTTGATCCCGATATCCAATACAATGAAATAAAAAAACCTAGATCTACCATATAAATGATCAAACAATGAAGTGTTGTATGGTGACCCAAAGTTCCCTCGGAAAGATGGTACCTTTATTTTCCTAGTTGTGTTGGAACCTCCCTTAAGGTAGTAGGGTTTAATCGTCCAATGTCTTGGAGGGGACTAAGCCAATAGAGATGCCCTAGGACAAAACAACAAGCCTTCAAAGGTAATTTATTGCTTGCTCTTCCGAGAGAAAGGAGGAACCAAGACAAAATAAAGAGATACATGTAGATGTGATAAAGATGATAGGATAAAGTAGCCAAATATCATGGAAGAAGAGTTAGAGAGATAGATCAAGATTTGACGCCAATCCGGTAGCGTTTCTGTGACAAAAATCGAAGAGAGAGAGGGAAATTGAAGAGGCTTTTCAAAACAGCCTTGAGCCATATATAAACCCCCAAAGGAGAAATATAAATAGGCAAAGAAATGACCTCAAGGCATAGTAAATGCTAGACTAGCCATTGGGCAAAGTGTTTTGTATCGAAGAGTAATACTGCGGGTTTTTCCCAAGTGCCATTGGTTTTTCATCTCGTACCGTAGGTGTTTTCCCTGAATTAAACACTCTATTCCACAAGTCAGAACTTATAGTCATAGTATGGCCCCAAAATGTCACAGTTCACTTGGTGCCAAGAAATCATGAAGGGTTAAGTCAATTTTGACCCCGTGGACCCCCAATTAAGCAACCTAAAATGGATTGGGGTCGTTAAGGACCCAAAATGAGGCATGCTAACCAACTATGGGTCAGATAAGGGGTTCAGAGTCCCAAACATAATCCAAACAACAAGTGAATGCCCCAAATGAGCGCCCCAAAGTGTTTAACAAAGCCAAACTAGCGACCAAGGGCCAAAGACAAGCAAAGAGGCAAAGAGGGGGAACCTAGCTACGCTCTATACATGCCAAGAGGTTGTACATCTAGACTAAGTAAAGGTGAATCAAGGGAGATTGGTCCAGCATGAAAGAGACTTCATAATGAAGTAACAGAGGTTACCGAGTCATCATAGGGCGGGTCACACATGGACACGACACAGAAGGCCACATTGTGAAACCTCTAGTGGGTAGGCATATGTGAGTACTAATGTACTCAATCCATATGCTACATCAGGCCCTAAGTTTACACATTAAGGACTAAGCACCTAAGGAACATCATGCTAAGTAAATTTAGTTATATTATGAGATACATGATTACCCCAATATGAGAAATAACTCATGTTCAGTGTGATTAATACATGAACAGTATTAACCAGGGGTAATAGAGGGCGCTCATTTCCACCACCTCCTCAAGGCAGAAGTCAAGCAGGACCTACTACTATTGAGAAGGAAATATCGACCTTCTCGTGTTACATATAGTAGTTCCTTCCCCAAGGTGGAGAAGCTTTTAATCAGAATAAGGAGACTAAAATCCAATATGCCCTTCAAGTTAGAGGTGGGTCTTCAAGCCAACATTCTGTTGGAGCAGAAGGTTCATCTCACCTCTGGATCTTCTGGAGATAGTCTGTTGACAGTCGAAGGTCGACTAGGGAGTCGACTAGAGAGGTCGACTAGGCAGTCGATTGGTCAGTCAGGTTGACTAAAGGTGGTCCTGACTCAGTCGACTGGTGCACAGGTAAAGGCAGAAAAGATGGAGCTCTAGGTGCGTCGAAGGTGATCAAAGTTGACTATGTCGCCCTCATTTTAAGGGAGTTAGTTAGACTTTTGGATATATATATATATATATATATATATATATTCATATGGATTGGTCTATCAAGTGGTGATAAATCAAAATTTTGGTGATTGTGCATTATCCATTGTATGTTGAGGTATGCTCACTTGTGCTTCAATGTTGTAATGATGTCTTTAGACACCACCTCTTCTTGGAATTCACAACTCTTCACTTCTGCAATTCCCTAGTTATCCAACATGGTTTCAAAGCTATTGTTTTAAGACCCAGACTGTTGTCTACAAGTCCTTTTGGAGGTTGTCGCTTGCACACACTCTTGATGAGTCGAATCTCATTGGTAGATTAACTAAGGGTTTCAACTTGCATATTAGATTAGGTTTTGTTGCAGAGTGATTATGAGTTTTAAGCAAGAAATTGTGGTTTCAAATGGACACAACTATGGTATGTGGGCACAATAAATGGAAATGCTATTAAAGAGTAGAGCGCTTTGGCAGTTTACAAGGGCTATGGTTCCAGACCCTAAGGATTATTATAATAAGTTCATCATTAACGGGAAGAAGCATGAGGCTATAGGAGTTATAAATACCTACATCTCCAGGGGGATTCGCTTTCATACAAGGGGATCGACTGTCCAAATCAAGTCTGGAAGAAGTAAAGACTCTATTCGACAAGATCGACAAAAGTAAGGTTATGCAAATTGAGAAAGAGTTTCTCTCTCTTAATCCTCACTCCTTTTATAGGATTGAAGATTATTTGGCTCATGTGAAGGAGCGTTTAGCACTCTATTTCTCTGAAATAGAGGAGCGAAGCTGCTTTCCTGACAAAGGTTATTTATTGCTCACCCATAAGGGTGAGGAGGGGAAGGAGCGGATTCCATTAAATAATAATAGGCAGAGATAGAAGCAGTATAGGTCAGGCACCCGTGCCTTCTCATTTAGTGCAAAGCTTCTTATTTATCAGCTCAAATAGTTAGTCTAGCTATCTCCGTTGGTAGGGGGGAAATACAAATATTCCTGCCCTGCAAGGCCCTGTTAGTTAGTAATCCAATAGCGATAATCTAATAGCGAGCAGTTAGTAATCCAATATAGGA
The DNA here is from genome assembly GCA_032191745.1 of Picea mariana. NCBI lineage: Eukaryota > Viridiplantae > Streptophyta > Pinopsida > Pinales > Pinaceae > Picea > Picea mariana. The sequence goes on from JASDQU010275416.1 coordinate 4,110, forward strand.
CCGAAATAAATAGATCGGGCTGTCAATATTGTTTGAAATAGGTCGGCCCCTACTATTATTATTAATTTTAGTTGAGATAGCCCCTACTATACTATTATTAATCGATTTCCAAGGAAAATAAATAGTTATTGGAAGTCACCATCCGATATTGGCCTTTCTTTCCTGCAGCATTTTCTCCATCCCCCTCTACCCAAAGAATGAATCCTTCCAATAGTTCGATCTTTCTGTTGATAATGGTAAATATCGGGAATTGAATTGGATCACACTCTTTTAACGCCGGATCGCAGCTATTCGAAACTGCGGTGATGACATTCTCCAACTCCAGAACCATTCCCGATTGGACCTGGGCCTTTATATTATTTAATAAGGGGGGTTCACTAGCACTTGCTGGGGCTGATGAGAAGTCACGCCTTACTATTTATATTGGGGAAAATGCCTGAATGAAATCGCCCATAATTCTTTATTTAGGGGCAGCCCTACTATTATTAATTCCGGCTATGGTAGTACTAGGTCTGATCGATCCGGGCACGGAATCGTAACATGATAAAGAGCATGGTTTGTTTCGCCACTTTCCCCAGGTTGAGGTTCAAGGCTCTGCTCCTTCAGACAGACCACTTGCTCTTTAGTCATGCACTCATCCCTTCCATTCCCCAGAGCATAAATAATAGTAGGGCTATAGGTTTTATTGCCGAAACTATACTTTGTAAAAGGACTTCGGGGCCCCTCACCTAATCAAGGTGCATTCTGACTGGGGTGCAATTTAGTGAATCTGGGAATACTTCACTTTCCCGATTGATTCATTCGTCGGATGTTTTATGCTCCCAATGTATGCATCCCAACAATCAATAGTTATATACCTAGGACTGACAGTCATTTAGATACCTGCTAATCTGATCTTTCCAAATAAAGAGCTTAGTGGCCGCGCAACACTTGGGATGGTTCTAGGCGCAGCGTACTCCCCTTGGTACATAATCACGCGGTTATTGGAAATGTCCCCAATCCCCCCATCTCCCATCCAAGTGGGGGATAACCCATATTTATCCCACCTTAATAATAATAATAATTGGGCGTTGAACCAACTACCGAAGGAATTGTATAAAATGCTCACCCTTTCATAATAGTGGGGGTCGCGAATGCAGGGATGTAACTGACCTCGTCAACAATGGGTGACTGACATAGCCCGTTGCAAATCGAATGAGCGCCTTCTGCATGCCAAATTATTATCTAAAAAAGGGGGGGATCAAGACGTATCCTGTTGCAACTAACGCTAGTGGGTGGCCTAGTAGACAGACGAAGACGAATTAACCCTATCTATTAATTTACGTTGCACTTCTATAGAAATTGAGACCCAAGCTAGTAGGGTCGGTAGTCCAGCATGTCGATGGGTCGTCAGGCCGTAACCCTTTCATAACAGTCTCCCTCATATGTCCTTCCTGAACGCAGCAGTGATTCAATCCCCAGTAGTAATTCGATCCCGGCTTAAATAATAATAGGACATCAAGAATTGTGTTTCATTTTGATCGATAAGAGAACTGATAGAAAGAGTAATTCCCCAGAGACAGTCTCATGCCGACCCCATCAAGAAAGAAGTTTAGTTTGGCCTCATGTCCGTCATTAGAAGTTGGAGCAGGTCCAACCTGTTTCTCTAGGCGGGGCCTTGCATTAGCGATTCGGAGAAAGAAATAGGTATGGTAGAAACAACCTCATTCAACTGCCCGACCTTGAATTAATCAGCATGTACTTACCAATTGCACTCATTCCATGATGGGAGGGATTCCATCTTCCCAACCAGATGAAATTTCTTTTATTCGGAGGGGAATCACCATTAGCCTAGCTAGCCCAATAGATGCTGGACTTGCTTCATCCTCCCCCTTCTATATAATAACTGGGTCGAGCATAACCATTATCAGCGGACTTATCCTTACTCAATGTTTCATGCTGTTATTGATCCCCCCCAGATATATTCGTTTCTCTGGGGAGATCCATTGAGTTTCCTCCATGTTCCCAACCAACTCTTAGTTGATCAATCGATGTGGGGATAAAGTATCCCTTTCCCCCCAAACCACTTTCATCAGCAATTTATTCTTATTTAAGGGGTTCTCTATCTATCTGTCTGTCCAATCTATCTGTTATGGATCCAATACAGGAGCTGGACACAACTAGCTGTGTTCAAGAAAAGCACCTTTTCTGGGGATGAATTCGATTAGAAAATAGACAAGTCATTCTTACATCTCATAGCCCTAGCTCCAAACTCGATTCAATATTGATTTGATGCTTTCAATTTTAAATTATAGTCCTGGATGCATATGAGTCATCTCTCTAGAGAGAAAATACTAAAGCTATTATATACGCCAGTGGAAACAAGAGGGCAAGTTCGATCTAGCCTATACTAAAAAAGGGGGGGAATCATCGAAGCTATTATCTATGTGAAAACAACTGCCACTATTTATATAAAGGGCTTACTCATTAAATAACTCACTCTCTCACTCCCCTTAAATAATAGTAGGGCTCATGAAATAAATAATGAACTCTCTCACTCATTAATTAACTCACTCATCAACTAGCTCTCTTACTTATCCATGTGGGTTATCTGGCATCTTCAATAATGAAATAACAAAGAAGCTGGAAAAGAGTAGTTAGATCGGTTTCTTCGCCCAACTATTATGAAATGGGCCCAAATAAGAATAGGCGGGAGGTAGGACCTCCATCACTCACTTTTCCACAGATCCAACACGACTAGAAAAATAGATAAGTTAGATAGTGATAAAGCCTTACTATTTATATAGGGGTGTGTTAAAGAATCRTTTCTCTYCCTTATCTCCCACCTGCATAATGAAATAAATAAAGAAACTAATAAAATAGAAATCAAAATAATAATAADCTTGTTCAATTAGTTAGATAGTGATAAAGCCTTACTATTTCAGGGACATTTTTTTATTAAGTGGGAAGAGTTCCTTTCAAAGGTCGAGTGCATGTCTATTAGAGATGTCACCCCACATGGGCACTCTATTACATACGTCATTTGTCGAGTCTACTATAGACGTCGCATGCAGTCCATGTCTGTTATGGAATCTTAATGGTAACAACATGAATCGATGCATTCAACGGACCCACACGTGATAAAGTCCTACCCATACCTAGTGGGTCGCTCACTGTACCCCTTTATCCCCCTGATTAGTGTGCATATGGAAGGCAATCGATCGAGATAGAAGAGGGCCTTCTCCAGCAGGTTCACTCTATCGGTCACCCTTTATTTATGAAACCGATTCTAATAAATAAAGCCGGCACGAGTTCGACCCGTATCAATCATAAACCGGTTGTTGGATGACTTCACCGAAGAATTCCTGCTGCGAACTAGAATCCCAATCGGCTAGAAAAATGGGATAGTTATATGATTGCTTGTATTTCTCATTAGACAGATGCATGCATAAATCTTGGTTCGTACATTAGCCTATATACCCCACCTATCATTTTCTCTGCCATGTCTTTATTCTGTCTCCTCGCCCTTTCTTACTGGTCCGGTTTCTCTAGCTAGAATTCATTGAAAGTACTAGCCATCCCGCCTCCATTGATTGGTGCTCCATCGGGAATTCATCGAATCGGAGTTTATTATTCTTGGAAACCAGCAGATGGGAAAGTTGAGGGAGGCAAGGGAAGGAACGGGACTTTGGGTTTTGAGTAGAGGGCATCGGGTCACTTTCCATCCCAGAAAGAGGCGGCCTGGAATGCCTGCCAAAGGGTTGGAAGGGTAGGGATTTGCCATCTCAACAATAAGGGATTGATCCATGCTTGGTAACGAAGAGAAGGTGTATGGGTCCGTTAACGAAAATCTCTTTATATTATTTAAGGTGCGTGTGCATAAAGGATTTCTGGTTAAGTTGATGAAAGGTTGATTGATGGGGAACATTCATAACCTGAACTCTGCTTTTTAGTGAGGTGGGTAGGAGTGCATATCCAAATATTGATCTGCTGATGAAACAAAAATGAATGGTTTTTGTCGAGAAAAACTTACCTGAACCCTAACTTGCCCTTTGCTCGCCATTGAATTGAGAGAGGAGGGCCATAATAGAATTGCATATATAATGTGTGCAGTGAAGTTTGGTGCTACGGTGGGTGGTTGGGCAGGGAGGTCGGGCATATTTCTCTGATACCCCTGGTTGGTTGGAACCCACTTCTTGATCGCTCTTTCCCTCTTGATCGGTACCTTTCGATCGATCGATATGGCTTCTATAGAGATGTTTTGATGAACGAGCAGTGAGTGCAGTGAGTGTCGCGATTTCATTCATTCAGTCCTCTTATTCTATTCCACTCAAGCCATAGCAAGCAAGGCAATCTGTTTGTGGAAAGCATCTCTTATCCCCTTACCGGGCCCCTCCGAAAGAAGGCGTGGGTCAAGTGGGTAATATATATATATATATATATATATATATATATATATGCGTGCCTCCCCACCTGGCTAATGGGATATAAAATGAATTTAATGGGGGAGAGTGTCTGGGATACCTTTTTGTATGTTGAATTAGCTAGCAGCATACTCCTTACCTTATATTAGTTAGGGACCTTCGTAAGTCAATGGGGGAAACAGAATACAAATTTAGCGCCCTACTTCACTATTTCTGTCAGCTTCCACTGAAGCAATTGAAGAACCAAGACAATTGAAATCTGCATCGTCAGCAGATCCTTAGTACTCCTTCCCTTCGTAGTAACACTCGAAACCAAATCATTCTTGGGATCTCCCCAAAAAAACCCTAAGAATCAATTGGGAACCTTTATTTCTCTTTCATAATAAGGGCATTCTCAATCCAACTCGACGTGCCCGACTACTACCTACATACATATATAACTTAGAATAGCGGCAAGATCTGGAACTGCGGAATTGGGTGGTGGAAACAACGATTATTTATTGAAGCAAGGGTAGAATACCGTGCGTGCTATAGAATGAATCTATGAACTCTTTTGAACCAGGAAAGCATCCACCAGCAATCAATATATTCTATTCCAGAAGAATGAAATTTTGATTGATACTAGCGAAGCAAACTCAGCCTGATAATTGGCACCTACACGTCATATGTGTACAAATACTATGGATGGTCATCCACGCCAGTGTACGCCTCGTATTCTATATTTCAAAATCCAATGTCTCCAATCCCCCGTCTTGCTTGTCACCCTTCCTTGGCATCCTAAATCAGGATGGATCAGCCGTTGATTTGAAGTAAGCCACTGTTATGTCAAATATATATATATGGTTTCTTGTGGGGCTAGTAACTCGAGATGTTTTTCAAAGACGCAATCCACATAAGCGATGGCGGACATAGATCCACCTCCACGGAGATAAACATTCTCAAAGTAGGACCAACCGAGGCACCCTTGGAATTGAATAAACATAATATGGCGAGCGGGGGGGATTTGATAGGTGGGCTTCCGTGAAAGATATTGTTGCATCATAGATCACGTATAAAGCAGCAGAATAGTCCAAATCAAGAAATCCTGACCCTTTGTAATCTTTTATTTGTACCCTAACAAATTAGGCGATCCAACAACCCAACCTGAAGACCCGAATGGAGAGGAGAAAGAGAAAGAAGTCTGATTTGCATCTCACGTTCTTCGCATTAGATTCATCGGAAGATTCAAGATTCACGGCAAGGTCCTACTAATCAGTGGCATAATAGTATTTTTTCAAATTGGTACTTAAATTGGTGCTCCTGCCTTTTCTTATGCAGGGTAAACTAGCTGTGCTCCCTTCTAGGGTCAATTGCATTTACTACCTTAGCTGCTACTGAAATAGCAACTAATCACTTTGGATATACACTATAGAGGTTGGATGACAAAATTTTAGTAATCATGGTGTGAATCATTTCGAACAGGGTCTGGGTCAAGATCTAAAATTGGCTCTGTCTCTCATGTCTTTGATGCTAGTGCTTCCGGAGCTTGCTCGGGTGAATCTGCTAGGGCAGCATTACTGCTAGGTATTCTTTAACTGAACCATCATCTCAATATGGAACTTGAACAGGTGAACGCACTTAGCTATTCACAGGTAAGTGGGAAGGCTCTGGATTTCAAAATGGAAGAAGAGTAGTGCTTTCTTATTCACTTACAATGGCAAAAGGAACTGGATCAACCTCAATAGGATCTGCTCAAAAAGGGACTGGGTCTCGATATCGCTCTACGAGGTCCACAATAAGCTATCAAAATGGAAAGGATTATTCTAAGAAAGATGGTGTGGTGGGTATTGATCTAGGTCTATAACTGCATGTATGTAAAAGGAATAGGCCCTAGGTAGAATGCTGGGTGAATGCGCATCACTTCTGGGTACAAAGGGTCCGACCAAGAGTGCTAAATGAATTGAATAATCTTTCTATAACTAGGTATCGATCTTACTTTGATGTTATTGGGTTGGATGCTTTTTTCTTTCCTTCCATGCTGCTTTATCCACCACTGAAACTCAGGAAACTAGGTCAACTCTCCCCGCCCCTGCTTGCTCAGATGCATTTGGGTCTACTACTTGATTTCCAACTATCCCCATACCAACATGCTATGCAGTAGTAATAGTGATCCTTCTTCTAGCTTCCGCTCTAGCTGCCTCCTTCCTATACCTATGCCTTCGCCCTTTGTACAGAGTAAACAATAGGTTTTCTGCCTCCACTTAGGCTTCTGATCTACCGGACTATGCCCTTGCCTTGCCTTCGTGGGATCAATTGGTGAATGGATTTGTGGCTTTTACCATGATGCGATATTACGATCCAATCCTTTGTCCTTTGTTTCGATCCTTCATTCTTGTTTACCTGGATGATTTTATTTTCTCTACTAATGGTAGTTTTTACATATTATTTGATTGGATTTCAGTATATTAGGCAAGTGAGTGGCTAGGCTAAGGGGAGCTCAAGATAGCATTAGGATGTGTTATTTACAGAGATTTCGTAAACATTGATCGTGTTGGAATTCGTTGTTGCGTTCAGATGTGTTACGGTTGGATCACTACGTTTGGATGTGCTGCTGAGAAGAAGGATCAGACAGAGGTGGCATAGGGATGGTTCTGGCCTAGGTAGGGCCAGGGGCATGGATTTAGGAGCGTGCTATTCGCTGGACTAGAGTAGGTGTTTGGATAGGATACATTAGGTGGGAGTATTTGGGAGCTTACCCTTCCTTGGATACTTTCCCAATCAATGTGTTCGAATGTATTTCTGTCGATCAATATATTGTGTTATTTCCTTACTAATGTGTTCTCTCTGATACCTGTCCGTGTGTTTTCCCAACCCATTATTAATGTCGAATGTGTTCTCCCTCCTTCCTTACCAAGTATGTATTCCCTTCCTCCCACTGATTATCATGTCCTTCCCTTCTCCTTTCAATATGTTTGCTCCCTACCTTATGTGCCTTGCGGATCTGTGCTTTCCGGATATGTAATAGGCCTATCTCCATTAGAAACATAAATGACCCTCTCACGATAGCTCACAGACATTAGATATAACTATAACTCCCATATTCAAGCCGGGATCAACTATTCCCATTGGAACGACTACCCTTACCAATTATTAACAAACAAGGAGTCAAGATACGAGATAAGTGCATGCAACTGAGATATTGTTGAAGCGCATGGGATGGAAACACTCATGAGATGAGTGCATGGGATAGAGAGAGATACTACCAGCAACAGGGATGCACATATCYRATCTCAGGCTTCGATATGGGGACTCAACAGTGGGGGTGAGCCAGGCCTCTTTAGCTATTGCTAGTTTCCACTCCAGGATAGCCACGAAAACGCCTTACTTCAAAATGTAAATGAGGGTAGGACCAAGTAAGTAATAGCCCGGTAGCAATCCCGCCAAAAGATGATTGACACAAAGATATAGACCTGGATTGGCTTAGATGGTGGTATAATTATCACTCAGTTGGCCCCATATGCTTGGTCGATTGGCTAATTTCCTCCTCCCTCATATTTTGCGGGGTAGGAGCGTGTACCAATTACGGATGATTCGGTATCATTACGGCCATAATGTAATAATGTTGTATATAGGCAGGCCTTTCGATAAGTGGGAAAGCAAAGTGGGCGTCTCTAGATGATAGGGAATGCTTGCTCACGTGGCCTATAGGGAGTGGGAAATTGACTAATGAAAGTGGGCGTCTCCGGATGATAGAGAGTGTGAACGAACGTGGCCTATTGGGAGTGGGAAATTATCTAACAAAGGTAGCGTCGCGATCTTACTGAATTGATCGTTGAACTGAGCAGTCAAAACTGGGAAATTCACTAGTGCGAGGGTGATGAATTTCTTCTTACTGAACTAGACCCTTTCATAAATAGAGTTAGTTTGGCTAATTTACATGGAATAATGTGCAATGGAGACTAGGCCTGAACTAGAAGAGTTTCACTATCTATTGTCCAGAGGGCATGGAGTAGAGTAGTCCCCCGTGTGAGGTGCACCAATTACCCTAACAAATGGATCTCTATGTTAATGGTTCAATAAGAGATAGACTTATTTTCATATATGAACTCGCATATCTACAGGTGATGTAATCCCCTTAGCACCTACCATTACCATCACAACTTTCATTGAAAAAATCTACCATGCATGTTTGGGTTGTTGGGATGGATGGGTACATTCAAAAACCTTTGCGATAGTTAAGAGTTAAGGTAGGTTGCAATAGTTAAGGGTGTGTTGCACTGCCTCATACACCTCCTCCTAGGTATCTACTATTGGGAATAATATCCATGGGAGCACTAATCCGCTATTCTCCTCTATTCCCAAGCTACTACTCTGCTGCTAATACAATTATTGTTGTCTTTCTGTGAACCAATAGGCCCCCCATTCCACTGGTCACTGCCAATAGCAGCCAATAGATGGTGCATAGTCGATGTCAGGGGATTCAATCCAAGTGTCAATAACTAAACTACACTCTACTATGGCTTTCACTCTTCTATCCAATGGGGTTTACTACTCTACCTACCTTCTACCTACCTATAGCAGGAGACCCAGGTAAGCTAGGTGGTTATCCACACCCATTCATAGTTGTTTATTAAATAATTCCCCTTTTCCTTATGAAGGGAAAGATCTATCGAACCTTTCAAGCCAATAGACCCAATAGAGGGTAGGTACAGTAGTCCAGTTCATAGGGCCCACTTCCAACATTGGATGGAGGACACCTCACCACTGGCCGAGAAGAAGGATGGGGGGACACCACTAATTAAGAAGGCGAAGTCTCTTCTAAGGCCCTTACTCCAGGGAACTCACTCTAGTGTGAAAAGGGTCCTTTCCTTTCTTAAGGGCAGGCTCCTACAAACAACCACCAATTTTCGTATGGAGCATTAGCTAGCCAATAATACAATAAGAAGAGTAATTGTCTCAAGAGGCCTGTTGTGTTGTTGAGGTTTGGGACCTGGCAGGTTGGGCCCAGGCCAGAAKTTTTCTTGGGACTTCTGATTACCGGGATGATACCTAATTAATTGAATATGAAAATATTCCCTAGTTAGCGTATACACCAACCATATTATGTACATATATTGGGTAAAGTGGGTAAAGCAGTACGAGTATTGGCTTATTATGGTATTGCAATAAGACCACCCTATGAAAATTATCCTTCCTCTAAGCTATGGAAGTGGGCCAGGGTGAAATATGAAAATATTCCCTAGTTAGCGTATACACCAACCATATTATATGTTCTTTCACCCTGGCCCACTTCCATAGCTTAGAGGAAGGATAATTTTCATAGGGTGGTCTTATTGCAATACCATAATAAGCCAATACTCGTACTGCTTTACCCACTTTACCCAATATATGTACATAATATGGTTCCTACCTACACACACTAGTACGGAAAAAAGATGGATGATGAGGTTCAACCGATAGGGTAGGGTAGTACACGAACGAGGTTCCACTATCGATATGGTACGATTCCAACTCGTTCCCACTACCGATAGGTGATGAGGTTCAACCGAAACTGCTGCATAGGGGCAGCACTATAAGGAAGTAGGTACGTTAGGCCCGTTAGTGATTGAGGAGGCTCGACCAAACTCGCATATCTACGTTTCACTTGATTTCACTTGTCCATTTCAAATTGTTTTGAAGCTGCTCTAGGTTTAATGCAACAACTTACTAGTCTCAACTATGAAAGGAAGGTAGTTTTTACTTCTTCTCCACTTACTTATACTTACTTATTGCAAGAATCAATTTATGTAATGTGAGACTTCTTCAAGCTATGTTTTTTGAGCCAGACAACCAATCTTTCTTTTTCATATGGGGTGGTTTACTCCTACAACAGTGATCCAATGGGGCATCAACAAGGGGAATAATCCAAATACGATATCGCATCTCTACGTTTCTTTACGTTTACCTTTTTCGGGGCGGGACGGGGCCGAGTGCGCAGAAGCCGCCATAGGGTGGTCTCCAATAGCCGAACATTGACAGAAGTTCATTCCTTCCCATTGGTTGACATTAGATAGTAGACCTACTCTACATACTACGCACGAAAGACACTTATATCGGCAAGGACTCCTGGCAGGGACTACCTACTATGATAATAAATATCTATTCCTACTAGTAGTTTAACAACTTTACACATCGCTATAGTTCAACTTCAGTCCAACTAGTTCTCTAATCTAATATGGAGTAACTCTTTCAGCTGCATTTGCAATTCACAAAGTTCTGGCGCTGTCATCCGATATGGAGTTTTGGAAATTGGTTCTGCACCAGGTTTTAACTCAATAGTAAAATCAAGCTCCCTTTCCGGAGGTAACCCTGGTAGCTCATTCGGGAAAACATCTTGAAATTCTGACAAGACCAGATACTGATCTAATGAGGGTCCCTTCCTGTCTTTCACTGCCTCTACCACATAAAGTCGACACCCTTGTCTCAAGAATTGCTTGACCTTCATAGTTGATATAAAGCGTAGCGATACTTTTCTTTGTATACCCTGGATCTCTATTGGTCTTCCTTCATCATCGACACAAAGCACCCTCTTTGCGAAACAATCTACTAAAACTCGATGGGCCGTTAACCAATCCATTCCAATGATTAGGTCATATGTCCCAAGAGCAGTGACGTATACTTTCAACCTGGTAGTACACACTCCCAGGTCTACTATA
>JASDQU010275419.1:0-15077 GCA_032191745.1 Picea mariana
TAATGGAAGCTTGTCCCTCCAAATTTTAGGGGCGAAATATAATTTTTTTTCCTCTATCTCCCCTAAAAACAAGGGCTAACCCTGTACACGATTTTTCCCCTAAAATAAATTACGGGCTAATGATATAAGTTTTAAAAAATCACTTTAATACAAAAAATTCACCCAATAAAAAATTCGAAGCCCCTAAATTTTGCCCATGGGCGAAAGTTCGCCCCTAAAATCATCTATGGAAAGGAGATCCACAGATCTCACAAAAATGCAAGATGATGCGCTTGAGATTGAATCAAACATGATGGCATCAGGGAAATTAAAAGTAAAAACAGAAACTGGAAACAAAGAAAATAGGAAATTCAAAGAACAAGGTGGACCTTCAGGATCGGGGAAATCCTCATGAGATAGAATAGACGAGATGGCTAGGGTAATTAGATATCTTTCAAACAATATCTCAAAAATGGAACTAGAGAAATCGAAAAGAGATAATTTCCCCAGGAAAGATTTTAGAAGGAATCTTGATCCTTAGGTCCCACAAAAAATAATTAAAAATGAAGACCAAAAAATTCCAACACCCTTCAAAAGTGAAAAATTCATTGGAGAGGAAGATCTAGGAAATTTTGAAGAGATCGATGAAGATGTTAATAATCTTGGCGACGATAATAAATCACCTTATTTATCGAGACAATATTACCAAAGATCCTTAAATAAAGAAATTACATTAGAGGACAATGTTAGCAATAATATGTCTGAAGATTTCACCTATCAAGATATCGCAGATGATATCATAGCCGAACTACAGGGAAAATATAATTTAAGACCAAGGAACAAAAGTCTCCCAACTGTTTCAACAAAAAAGATTTTTCCAAGAAGCGAAACCAATGAGGTAACTCCAAAAGTTGTTGATAAACAACCTGCAAAAAAAAACACAGCTGATATGCAACCTGTCCAGTTAGAGCCAGTAGAAACACTCCTTGTGAAGACATAAGCTCCTAGAAATGAAAACAAGTCCACATCACAAAGAAAGGATGAAATGAAAGGAATGGAGGCCCCGAATATAGAAAACGACAAGGCCCTAGGAAATTTTAATTTGGAAAATGAAATAAATAAAATCAAAATTCCTATTCCCCTTGTTGAATTAGCTAAAAATCCCATATACAGAAAACAAATTGCCAAGATGATTAACTTTTTTGAAGAGGAAAGCCAGGCCGATGTCAACAACTTAGAAGATGACAAGCCAAACATAGTCTTTGGTCCACATTTTGAAGGTGCGAGAGACATTGTAGCCCCCTTTTATATCACGTTAACCTTGTTTGACCACCTTCTCCATAACTGTATGCTGGATTCTGGAGCTTCCCACAATGTTATGCCAAAGGAAATTATCGAAAAACTTGGTCTTGAAATCACAAGGCCCTATGGTGAATTATATTCTTTTGATTCGAGGAAAGTCAAATGCATAGGTATGATTAAAGACCTAGTGGTAGGTTTGGCTCAAATACCTGCTAAAAGCATTCTTATGGATGTAGTGGTCGTTGACATCCCTCCAAAGTATGATATGCTATTATCTAGGTCATAGGGTGCCAAGCTTGGATGATCTCTCCAACTGGATATGATATACGCTACAATTCCAGTTTTCGGAGGACAATACACACATCTTTACAGAGAGACTAGGTTGGCATTTATGGTAGGTGATCCACACAACCCAAATAATCATCCATTTTATATTGCTGACCAAGACTTAGGAAATTTTATATTATCTATTGATGACGATTTTGAAGTAGATATAGATGAAAATTGTATAGAAGAAAAAACTTAAAAAAAAGAAATAAAAAAAAATGTATATAACACTGGTGTATGGAAAATATATTTTGATGGTGCCTCGTCTTTCCTTGGAGCCGGAGCAGGAGCACTCCTTGTGGCTCCCGATGATCAATTCATAATCCCCTTTTCATATAGGCTTCAATGGAATGTGGATTGTACAAACAATGTATGCGAGTATGAAGCTTTAGTGCTAGGATTAGAAGCTACTAGGAGGATGAAAATAAAGAAACTCGAAGTCTTTGGTGACGCTGAGTTAATTATAAAACAGGTGAATCGACAGTACCAGGCTAAGAATCCTAGATTGCTGTCCTATAGGAATTGTGTCTCAGATTTAATCGAAAACTTTTTCTCCTCTGTGAATTTTCATTTCATCCCAAGGTCTGAAAATCAACAAGCTGATGCTTTAGCCAAAGAAACATCAACTTTCACACCCCAACTTCTTTTAAATTAAAGTATCACATACAAATGAGACATCACCCTTCGATACCGAATAACATACAACATTAGCAGGTCTTTGAGAACGATAAGCATCTTCGAAAGTTTCTAGAATCATTAGATGAATTTGCAGAAACGCATACTGATCAAGAAAATCAAAATGATCCCATTTGGATCATGCAGGAGGGGGAGGATTCTAAAGAGTTTCATGATAAAATCACAAATCACTGAATTCTCATTCTCAAGAACAACCAGATTCCAAAGGGTCTAATTCCCTTGAAAATATTATTCAATCAAGATGATATCCCTTCAAAAACCACCCTGCAGCTCCAACCAGAGGAGGTTGAGGATTGTAACATAGGAACTAAATAAAAAACCCAAATGGTAAAACTATCCAAATATTTATCTACATAAAATAAAAATAAATACACGGAGTTGCTAAGAAAATACAAAGACGTTTTCACATGGTCGTATGAAGAACTGAAAACATATGACACTTCTGTGATTGAACATAAGATACCACTGAAACCTAGTGTCAAACCCTTTAAACAAAAGCTCTGACAAATCAACCCCATTTTACTACCTATTATTGAACGAGAAGTCAAAAAACTCCTTGATGTTAAGATAATTGTACCACTGAGATATTTCGATTGGGTAGCGAATCTGGTCCCGGTTAGGAAGAAAAATGGGGAAATTACACTGTGTGTCAATTTCATAAATCTTAATAAATCCTCTTTCAAAGATAATTATCCCCTAGCTAAAATGGACCATGTTCTATAAAAAGTAATAGGATCTAATAGGATGTCAATGATTGATGGATTTTCAGGTTACAATCAAATTTCCGTCAGTGATCACGATAAAGAAAAAACTGCCTTTACCACTCCTTGGGGCACATTTATGTACGATAAAATGTCGTTTGGATTGATGAATGTGGGTGGTACTTTTCAACGCACAATGGATATTTCTTTCATTGGCGAATGAGAAAAATTTGTAGTTATCTATTTGGATGACCTTACTGTGTTTTCTAAATCGGATGAAGATCATTTGATTCATCTCAAACAGACATTTGAGAAATGTCGCAGGTTTGGTCTATCGTTAAATCCTAAGAAGTCTCATTTCTCTATGCAAGAAGGAAAGTTGTTGGGTCACATCGTATCTCGAGATGGAATTAGAATTGACCTTAAAAGAGTTGAAGCTATAGATACAATAGCTATTCCTAGGAATGTGAAAGAAATTCAGTCATTCTTAGGAAAAATAATTTTTTTGAGAATATTTATTCCTAACTTCGCTAAAATCGTGAAATTGATTACAGATATGCTCAGGAAAAACAACGAAGTGAAATGGACAGTAGAAGCAAAATCATACTTTGCCCATATTAAGAAGGTTATAAGTGAGGCACCGGTACTAGCGAGCCCTGATTATCTAAAGGATTTTCTTATTTTTTCATTTGCCTCTGAACACACACTCGCCGCCATACTCCTTTAGAAGAATGAAGAAGGTTTCGAGCAACTGATAACCTTCTTTAGTAAAAGTCTCCAAGATGTCGAATTCAGATATGATATAATGGAAAAACAAGCATATGCTATCGTAAAAGCATTAAAATCTTTCAGAACTTATGTTTTACATTCTAAGGTGATTGCATATTTACCCACTAGCTCCGTAAAAGATATTTTGGTTCAAACAGACAATGATGGAAAAAGAGGAAGATGGCTTGCCAAAATTCAAGAGTTCGACTTGGAGGTTAAATCGACAAAATTAGTAAAGGGGCAAGGCTTAGCTAAACATTTAGCTGAATCCAATTTCAGAGCTCTTGGGATAAACAAATCTCAGGAGGAGGAAGAGTGGGTAGATGTGAATGAACTTGAGGACCAAATAACTAAAAACTGAATTGAAGAGAAATTTGCGTCATCAAATTGGTACAAGGACATAGTAGCATACTTACTCACATTGAAATGTCCAAGTGACTTGTCTCCATCCAAAGCTAGAATGCTAAAGTTGCATGCAATCAAATACTGTATTTCCAAAAAATGATTATATTGGAACGACCCGCTTGTCTTCCTCTTGGTCTGTCTGGTCGACTCGGAAATAGAAAAAGTTATAAGTCAATTTCACGAAGGAGTATGTGGAGGACACCATGCCTAGAGAGCTACGGCATATAAAATCTTGAGGGTTGGTTATTATTGGCCCAAAATTTTCCCAGATGTCATTGCTAAGGTACGAGCTTGCAGCCCTTGCTAATGTTTTGCAGGAAAACATAAAATCCCAGCGATGCCATTGGTCCCAGTCAAGACAGAAGCTCCTTTTCAGCAATGGGGACTAGATTTCATAGGTGAAATTAATCCTCATTCTTGTGCTCAACACATATGGATCCTGACTGTTACAGACTACTTCACCAAATGGGTGGAAGCTATCCCAACAAGAAAGGCTACTGATTTGGTGGTTATAGATTTCTTAGAAGAAAATATTTTGTCTAGGTTTGGCTGTCCCAAAAAGATAGTCACAGACAATGTGTAGGCTTTTAAGTCTATGGCTATAGTAAGCTTTTGCCAAAAATATAATATTTTGCTAGGTCATTCCACAACATACTATCCTCAGGGAAATGGTCTGGTAGAATATTAAAACACAAGCTTAATCAATATAATCAAGAAAGTGTTAAACGGAAATAAAAAGTCTTGGCATTTTCATTTGAAATACGCTCTGTGGGAAAATCACATAGGCACAAAAAAATCTATCGGTACTTCTCCCTTCCAAATGGTATATGGAACAGATGTAGTGTTGACCATAAACCTAGCACTTCCTGTAATGAAACGATGGCAAGATGAGAAGGAAGAGCTGAATCGTCTCACAAGAAGGATAAATCAACTGATTGAAGTTCAGCAGCACAAGGTGGTAGTGGATGAAAGGTTGCAGAGGTACCAGGATGACATGAAGGTGTTATTCGATCGTAAAGCCAAAGAAAGAAAAAAATTTCCCCGAGGATTTAGTTTTGAGATGGGATGCTCGGAAGGAGGATTCAGGAAAAAATGGTAAATTCGATCACATTTGGTATGGACTATTTAGGGTACCATCTCCTGAAGGAAAAAATTCATTTCTGCTTGAAAATTTGGATGGTAAAATCCTGAACGCCCCTGTCAATGGGTGTTTTTTAAAACATTATATGGAATAATTGATTTCCAGAATTTCCACTGTATATATCGTTTTGTTTTTTATTTTCATAATTTTCTTTAGAAAGTCTATTTTCATTTTGTAAATAAATAAAAATAAAATAAAATTAGTTAAGTTTTTTATACTAAAAATATATATATATATATATATTTTTATATTGTTCTTTCACATGATTCTAACAGATAGCCTGAATGTAGAAGATAAAATTGCCAAAAATAGGTGATAAATGGTTTTTTTTGTTATTTAAAAAAAAAAAAAATGATAATGGTAAGGCAAAGTTATGAGTTCCAGCAAAGTCCATTTTATAATAATAAAAAAAAAGGTTGCTTATCCCGTAAGATGATAGGTAAATAAAAAGTGTTTTCAATACTTAAGCCTTAAGGGTTTCACTTAGAACAAGACTAGAGGTAATCGAAGTAAAAAATCTTTAAGAGAAGAATCCAAAATGATAGGTTTAATTTATAACCTTTGTTTCCTGACTTACAGATCATTTGACGTCTCCTTTTTATACCCTCAGTTCCGTCTTTTGCTTTTTTGGGTTTCCCATAGAGGTAGGAGAGATTATGTCTTAACTATTGAAATTGAAAAATAGTTCTAAATCAGTAAGACCAGTCCTCATATTTCTTTTTCTCCGACAAAACGTGGTTATGCTTAGGCTGATTTTGACTCTCCTAGGTTTCTTAGCAGTTTGTCTGAGGATTTAAGCTTGTTGAAAAGAAAACCCCTGAAATTAATCATCCCCTTTTTTCTCTACAGACTAAGGTGTTTTCAAAGTTGATAAAAGGTTGGTGTAGAGTAATCAAAACAGGTTGACAAACCTCTATTGTAAATTTTTACACAGATACCACCCTTGGTATATTAAGTATCATTGATTGCCCCCACTTCGTATTCATAATCTAAATATAAGACAGATGGTGAAAGGAAATTCATATTTGATTGCCCCCATCTAGTCCCAAAGACGATGAAAGGAAATTCATTTAAATGATTGCCCTCATCTAATATAAAGAAACAGATAACTTCACCAGGGTACTGAACAGGCTCGTTGGCAGTGAAGCAATATCTGAGTGTAAATATATAATTAGCACTCAAAGCGGTGAAAGGAAATTCAGTAAAAAAGGGAGAAATAACTTCACCGGGGTACTGAACAGGCCCGCTGGTAGTGAAGCAATATCTAAGGTATCTGTAAGGTTTTCATACTTATCTACCACTCTACTCTAGTTACCAGTTTTTTTTTCAAAACCGGATCTTCATCCCAAGTCTAGATAGAGATCCCCATTTAAAAATATAAGTTTTGTTTCGATTGATGCAAGCCAAAAGTCACAAATATGTTGAGTTTCCTAAGATTGTTTTAATCATCTTAATACTAACTTAATTTCAGACGAGAATGAGAATATTATGAAGAAGACTACAACTGAGTTTAAAACAAATAAGAACTTTGAAAAGATTTTCAGAAGTTAAAATGAAATCTCTTTTTTCCTCTTTCTCCTTTCCCTTAGAAGCTTTGGCAACGATAAACCCTTGACACCATTAACCCAATGAAGGCACTAAGTCTACATGTTCTCCTCATCCCACAAGGAGACGAGGTCCCCAGTTGGAGCTTATGTTGAAACAGTTCTTAATTTTTTTTTATCCCTAAGGCCTAAATTTTCCTTTTTTGGTTTTCGTCTTTTCACAAAACACGAGTTTCGTTATCAATCCCAAACACACGACACCTTTTTCAAAGATTTTAATTATTTGGATAATAAAAGGAAAAAAAGGTTAAAAGAATTATAAGAATCCTGACGCCTTTTCTTTGAAAATTTTTAAATTATGATAAGTTATAAAACTAACGGATTTAAGGTTAAGCTTAAAGAATTTTCGGGATTCGGGGTTTGCTACAAACAATTTTTTTTGATGCAAATCGAATCGCGAAATCTTGATCCCCGATTTCCCGAAATTTTGAAGTCTTAGTTAAAACACGGATTAATTAATTCTCTAATATGAAAGGTTAAGGGTTAAGATAATCATGTCGCAATTTCGGGATTTGCGGTTCAGTGAGACCACATCTTCTATCATCATGATTCCCGAGATCTCGAATCACGAAACCCCGATCCATATTTCATGTTAAATCAAACTAATTCTGTTTTGGCCTTAATCATGATTAGTTAGTTAATTAAGATGAGTTTAAGTCCTATCTTTAAAAAAAATATGTCGTGATTTCACGATTTCAGAAATTAGATTTCATCGATAACATACTTCTCGACATCATGATCGCCGAAATCCTGAAAACATTTAATCTCAATTAATTAATTCGCTAAAAACATTTTAAGTTTTAATTAACACGTCGTGATTTCACGATTTCGCAATTTCGGAACTCGGATTTCATCGACGACATACTTCTCGACATCATGATTTCCGAAATCCCGAAAAACAAAGTTTTCATCTTTAATCTATGATCAGCACTAAATAACCTTTATTCCAAAACCGGATTAATGATCATCATTCTTTTTAAGTGTTCATTCATGTTTCGCTTTCCGATTAAGTAAAGTGTCTCGAATTTTCTTTAAAAAATCGAAGGTGCCTAAATACGGACATTAAATGTGTATCTCAGAAATATATCTTCCACATTAAATTCTTTGAATTCATGACAGTTGTGTCAATCTCATCACTTTTAAATGTATTCAAAGTGAACATCCAAATGTTTGTGTTCTCATTTTTAGCTGAGCTCGCTCATCCATTTTCTGTTACAGGTTTTCAATTCAACGCAAAGTCATGGCACCGAAAAAGGAACTGAAGAAGAATGAAGATGCACAGGAAGGAGATATCATCTCCGACACCACACCACACGCTATAGACTCCATTAAATCTTGGACTCAAATCTCTGAATTGTTGGAATATGAACTCAAGAATGCTCATCTCGATTCTGAGAATCATTGTCGGGACATAGCCGAGTCAGAGCTTCATAAGATCACTACACGCCCGTGGCTCGTGGCATACAATGATATGATCAGCTGGGCCCTGGAAAAGGTTGATATCCCGACGAGGATCATATTAAACTATCAAGGAGTTATCGTCAGCTCATTCAGACCAAAACACATACAAGTAATGTATAAAGTCTCACCAAATCCTAAACATACTTTTAATGCCGAATTTTTAGCAGAGTTTCAGAGGAAAGAATGCACTGAGGTAGACCGGACATATCTTGATATGATTAGAGAATGGGCGAGGTTTCCAGCAAAGTTTAGAGCTGATACCCATGGGATTTATGCTAAAACATCCTTGAATGAATACATGGTATATGTAGCTATTATGTTATGTAGACTTTTCGGGAGAAAAGATCCCTGCCATTTTCATGAAGATTGGGTGCCCTTTTTAGAAGAAGCTTCAAAAGGGAATGCTTTTAACTGGCATAATATTTTTTTAGATAACCTAACACAGGAAATCTTAAACTACAAAGCAGCAAAATCAAAGGGACAACCAACGACCTTTTACATGTCACCATACATTATGGATGCAATCTGTTATGTGACTCCTTTTCCTTTAATGAATTGGAGTTGGAACATTTCCTGTCTAGAACCCATTCATAAATATCACTTGGCCCTTTGGGAAGAAAATGATAAGGATGCATTTTATGAGGTTTGTCATTTTATTATAATTCCGATGCATAAAATATTTATTGGATGCGAACCCCCTCACATTTCTGATGCAATCAAAAAAAATCTTAAAGCAATTGCTGACTGGTTTATTGAGGATAATGTTTTCCCCCTCATGCACTCCCTAAATTCCTACCGGATAGATTGGTGTGCAGGGAGGTAGCCCATCAGATAGTAAAGGGCGGTGTTGGAATAAAACTAAAAGCAGCTCAGAAGAAGTCATGGCCAACTTTCCCTGTTCATATTGGGAGATTTTCTTTATTAAATCTAGGCCATTCTAAGGTAGAGGCTGAATCATTAGAAGAAGTGAAATTAGTAGATATTGAGCACAAAAAGTATGACCCCTACCAAGTAATAAGTAGGCATTTTATACATTGTAATCTAAAGGTTTATGAACATAAAACATCTATCTATGATGATGTATTCAAGGATGTTAAATCCTATGAAGAAGTACTGAACAAAGTACAAGCCATGCCACCTGACTCACAGACCATATTCATGTCATTCTAGAGTCATAGGCAGAGTTACCTACCCAAGAGTTTGCAGGGTGAAGTTTTGACCCCACCTCCAGAACAGGAAGGGCCACCCCCAGGGTTTGAAACAAATACACAGAGCAAAGAAAATACCAAAGGCAAGATGAAGGATACTAAGATACCTTCCCAAGACACAAAGGGTTCCCAGACAAAAGAATCAGAGACAGAGAAGGGAAAAGAGTTGGAAACAACCCCAAAAATCCCTAAGGATGTTCCAAAAAAGACAGGAGGAACATCATCAACAGAGCTCAGTAGTCACATCACTTCCTTAACCCCATTGTAGTCAACTTATGGAACCCCCCATGAAGGAGCTTTGTATGTCAGTGATCTAGAGCCAATTTCAAGTGATGAAATACCTCCATTAGATTACTTTTTCAGTAAAAAGAGAAGAGCAATCTTGAAACAGGAAATCCATCCTAGAGGAGAGGGGATGATTAAAAAACATAGGGTCATTATAGATGGAAAGAAGATTAAAGATGGAGAATTTTCTACGAATTTAGCAGGTACGATGGGTTCTATAGCATCGGAAAATATATATTCTATTGGCAGTTTAACAACCATGCTTGAACAAAAAGACCAAACAATAATTCAACTATAGGACAAATTGAAAGAAACTGAGAGAAATATCAGTTGGGGAATACAAAAGGGTCTAGAACAAGCTAAACTAAAATATATTCAAGAAATTCAGAAAATGAAAATAGACTTAGAAGAGGCAAAACAGATAATATAGGTCATACAGGCACATGTCCAGAAGCAGGGAGATGAAAATAAAGAGTTACAAGATAAAATTAGTTCTATTACTAATCAAGTAATAGAACTTGAAATTTTTAGGACACAAGCATTGGGAATACATTTGAAAATAGAAGAAGAACAAAAAAAGTGTTTTTGAATCTGGAAGTAGTCCAAAATTACTTTCAAGAAACAAAAAAATCCTTGGAGAATGTTTTCTAGAAGGAAAGGGAAGCAAAAGCAGCAAGAACGACTTTCCAAAAGGCAGTAGCCCTCTCAACAAAGGAAGAAGTCAGAAGGATTCAGAAATTATCCATTTCAGAACAGGTTAAAGGAGACATAATACTTAAAGTGTGGGAAGCGGACTTGGTCGAATATAAAAGAATAACCGAAGATGTCAATGATGATTGCCAGGGAATTTTTGATCTCTTAGAAAAGACTTCATTGAATATCAGAAAAAATGTCTGTCCCAGATTATTAGGTGAGATTAATATTGCCAAGCACCAACTAAGGTTCAAAGAAGAGCTGGAGGAAATGAAGATAGAGATCTTAAAATTTTAAATTAATCAATATCACATAAATCGACAAATGGATGGTGACACTGAACCTAAAGTTGCAAACTATTAATTTCATAGGGAAGATGATAGAAGATCGTTTGCCTAAATTACATAAAAGATTCTTCATGTTTGAAGGAAAAGAGATACCAAATGATCCCATAGTTTTTGTGAAATTTTTGGGAAAGTGTGTCCACTGTCTTGAGGCATAGAAAGGAAGTTCATCAACACAAACGTAAAAACATTTTTTTGAATGTTTTTATCATTAGAAATCAGAAAGGAAATGTAAATGGTTGACATTATTCATATATGTAATCGTAATCTTAGGAAGTTGGTTAGTCACCAATGAGAATTTTTTTTATGAAGATGTATAAATATATTTTCTAAAGACTGAGAAAGGGCTTTTGGATCTTTTGGAGAGAGATGATTGTATTAACAGTTTTCCAATCCATCATAATATATGATACAGACGAGATTTTGAATCCTGCCAATTTGTAGCTATGTGTTCTTCAACCCTGTTTACTATACTTTATTATGTTTTTCGTTCAATGTTTTTCTAATGAATAATCAATTTGAAGTTATCTGCAAACATATTTTATGTAGTTCAGATTGATTTGGATATCAAATTATTTATGGCTTTTCCTCTGAAATTGCTATCAGTGATTTTAAGACCTGTGAACCATTTGAACTTTAATACTTAACTTTTCATTAGAAATATCGTTTTCCTTCTTTATTACCTATCACAACATGAGATTCTTTCTTGATTAAAGCCTCATATTTTTTTGTAGTACTTCTTTGTTATTTTATAATTCTCAAATTGTTGCAAATCCAAGAAATGACCTTGAATGTATTTATGTTAGTGTTTTGAATTCCAAAATTGTTTTTCCTATTCTCATCTCTTAAAAGTTTGAAGTGACATTTGATTAAATTCTTTCACAATTAAATAAAATCTTATCCTCCATGACTGTTCCAAATAGAAGACAACCCAAAATTGAACCTAGCCTTCAAGATCAAACCAGTATTTCTTTAAACCTATTTAATACCATCCTACAAACAACAATTAACCAGGTCAAATTAGAACGTTCATGGGCTGCTATTGACAGAGATATTAGCATCCAAGAATAGCGGGAAGCTAGACAGAGACAGTTGAGAAACTGATTCTGCTTCACCCTTCCTTTTCAATTCTTATCCTAAAGTTATTCTTTTTAACATTTACGGATGCCTTGACGGTATACTTTACAGCCTTAAAGTATAAACTCAGGAACAACAATCCCAATTGTATACGCTATGGAAGAACAAGTAGGCGGAGGATACATAATGATGTTTGGTTATATTTTTCCTGAAATGTAGAGTACAACACCCATGGAAAGAATGTTCGTTGGATCAAATTGAGGTTTATGGAATATGCAATGATGACCATGCTACTCATAAATTTCCATATTAGGAAGAAAATATATTTACCAAATATTTGAAGAATTACAACAATTATGCTATGTCTCTCAGAAGTGACCCTAGCATCCCAAACCTCAAGGTATGATCCAATATCAATATCAATATTTCAATTCAGTTTGGAACAACCCTTCCATGCAATACACTTCTCAACCATGGGGTATTCCAACACAAAAATTGGTATCTCCTCCTCCTCCAAACAAGTTATGGAAATAGGGATGGCGAAACCCTACTATAGGATGACCTCAACAACCTATCACACAACCACCCATGCAACACCTTCCTCCTTTGAAGATGAATTAATCCACATCTACCTCTCCTTGACACATCACTCTCTTCAAGGAGAGTAGGATTGACCAGAGATTGCACTGGCGTGGCCACTTCTTCAATTATAGGTTGAAGAGGATGCATGGAAACATGAGAGAGAGATTCTTCACTTTAGAAAAATGAGACTATGTCAAGAGGGGATTGCGGTGGTGGGACCACCGAGGCGATCAAAGGAGAAGTATTGTGAGGAGAAACCAGGGATGTCTCAGAATCTGAAGGGATCTTGGGTGAGCCCCATGCTTCTGGTATCTCGATAGTAACTGGAAACAAACGAGTAAGGTGATTTCCTTCACAAGTCCTGCAAAGGAATTTAGGCTTACGTCTGAGACGTCTAGGCTTCTCGAGGTAATTAGTAGGGGAAAAAGAGTTGTCTCTTGAATGATGAATAGAGGTTGGATATGTGACATGGATATGATTTAGAGTGAAGAGGATGGTTCCCCCAACATAATTAGCAAAGGTTGGGTGTGAACTATTGACATAATTTTTAGAAAATGTTGACTCATCTTCAACATGACCCATAGAAGTTGGGGATCAAGCACCAGTGTGAGTGATAGTGATTGGGCTAGTGATAGATGGTGGTATTTGATTCCAAGGTCCGAGGAAAGATTGATTCTGAAACATTGCAAGCTAGAAAGGATCCTGGTGTACTCTTTGTCCCTACCCAGAAGGGTGGTAGCTTGCACTAAAATGTTCTGAAGAAGTTTGAACAAGCATCATCACTGAGGCCTACGAATTGATCAAGGTCAGATAAGAATTATTCAAGTGATGATATATCTTTCCCCCTTGTGAAGGGGTCCGATAAAGAGGGTAGCTTGAACTGTAAAATTGATTTTCCCTGCATGAAATACCCAGAGGCATCTGAGGGCCAGTCATGGGAAAAGTTTTTGAAGGAATTGATGTTGGCCCTTGACCAAGTTTTGAAGAATACTTGGTCATATTTGACCGTTTTTGGGACTGCGACAGCTTGCCAAATATGGAGAGCAACGCGAAGCAGAAATTAGAGAAGCAAGACCTATTTTTGGGTCCCTTTTAGGGTTTTGGGTTGATGTAAAGGGAAAGGTATGTCGACCCGTGGGTTTACCCACGCTTAGGCCCATTTTGTAATCTATAAATAGATACTTAGACAATGTTAGTATAGGATAGTAGTACATCTATATGATGTATAGCTAAAGTCTTAGTGCTAGTAGTTGGATCTGTATGATTGGATGTATATTGCAATTTCTCTGTGCATGATTGTAAGGAGATTGAAAAACTAAGTGCAAGTTGTTGTAGTGTTGTGCTCAAGTGAAAGGAAGAAGGATCTAGCGAGCTGCGCAGATCTTTTGTCCTATGCGAACTAAGGGTCACTAAAGCTCTATGTTGTAATGGCTTGAACGAGATAATATAAATACGAAGACTTTCTGGACGCAACCCCAGGGTGGGGGTGAACCATGGTAGCTTTGTGTATTGTGCTATGTGCTTCGACCTAATTTGTTTATCTCTATCTTGGCTAAGTGCTTGTTGTGATTAAATGGATCTAGTTATGCTATGTGCTTATGATATATGAATGAATGTTAGATCTGATATATAAGATGCTTAGTGCTTGATCTATTGAATCTAATCTATATTTCTCTGGCTCAGTACTAAATCATGTTTAGTATAAGTATTCACTGCAATGATCTGTGCTATCTGCGAAGTACCATAAGGGTTAAATATTGATGAATGATCTATGATACGTGACCTGCAAAAGATATGATCACAAATCAGTGTCCTAGCTAAGGTTGCAGACATATGATTTCTGCAACCACCCCTGCCTCTACCTCAAGAGAGAATTAATCTTCCTCGCAGGTGTTGCCAAAAGGGCCGGTAGTTAGGGTTTTGTTGGTGCGCTCTTGAGCGTTGAACACTGGGTCTACCCCTATGCCAACAAATGGTTCTGTTGCTGGGACCTGGAACTGTGATTGCTGGGAACTAAAGAAGAAAAATCTTTGTGCAAAATAAGCTATGTGCATAGATCTGTTGCCCTAGTGCGCAGTATTCTACTTTACCTACGAAGCTTTGTGCTGAGAAAGAAAGGTCAGATCTGAAGGAAAGAGGTTAGATCTGCAAGAAAGAGGTTGATACTCAAGAAAATAAGTGATATATGAACACTTTATACTCTAAGAAAGGTAAAAGTAGAAATTTACACAGAAAAGAGGTAAGATCTATAAGCTCTAGCCCCTAGTAAAGGTAAGAATAGTTCAAGTTTTAGATCTGAAAGATTTTCACTCTATATAGGTAAGATAAGTGGAATTTGTTTTTTTCTGAAGCATGAATTTAGGTATGCTTGATAGATTTTTTCCTAGCCCGAAAACTAGAGAATTGTTAGATAAAAGAAAGTTTGATATGAATAGGTTTGATAGGAATAGTGAAAGATATGTTATACCTATGCATAGAAAGAATTTTTGGACTAACCAATGGAT
>JASDQU010275421.1:0-15039 GCA_032191745.1 Picea mariana
AACCTTTGAGGACAACAATCCTCTCTAGCACCTCCCTGCCACCCTAAAATATAAATCTTTGCTATTGAAACTTATTACAGTGATATAATGTTCATCAATGGCTTACCAGTCTCATCACTGTTCTGCCACATTGCTCTGCTCTCCTGCATCAGTGTCTCTCTGCCTGCATCTTCTTGTGCTTTATGATCTTCTACTCTTCTCTACAAGTGCACCTCAGCCTTCTTTTACTGTCTCAGCTATGCATCTCTGTTCTTTGCTTCTGTTGCGCTTTATGCTCTGTGTCTTATTTTGATTCTTTGAATTACGCCTCTTTTGTGTATTTCAACTCCTGCCCATAGCATCCATTTCCTCGTGTGTGATTCCTCTCTACCACAACAACCATCTCTTTTTTTTTATCCATTCTTATAGTCTCTGTGCACCTTGTGCATCACATATGCCAATGATTCTACATGCTCTTCATGTCGAGTGCTCTACTTGATCATCATTGCAACTCTTTAGCTTCTCTGGTTGTTGAACCCATGTGTCCATCATCACTGGGTGTTATGCTGAGATTCCTTAGCCTTTCTAGCAGTCAAGACTCTTCGTCTTCTCTGTCACAGTCGAGCTCATCCTCTCTGTTGCAGTTACAGGATTCAATTCTCTTCCATCTCTCAATCGCCTCCTGAACAGTCTTCATTCCACTGGAAGATGCCTTGAGACTCTTCATCTTCTCTGGTGATCACCATGAAGTCTCTTCCAGTCCTCTGGCAAAAACAATCAGTCGTTTCTAGCAGTTACACTGTGAACCTCCAAAAACCGTATCGGCAACTAAATCGCCACTGATCGATTAACTGTGGAGAGAAATAGCATCCCTTCAATCATATTCCTGAATAACCTGCACCATTGGATCATAAATGATGGGTCTCGCGCTTATTTCACCATTTCGCAATTCGACATTTCAGCATTTCAGCATTTCTATGGTGAGGCATCTCGTCTCTCCAAGTCACGATCTTTGAAATGGATATTAGCTTCGTGCTACCTCCTCCCTTGAGCCTTCGTCAATGTGACCATAGGTTATGACCAGGGGCCAATTTTGAACATGCATTTCGCATTTCGCGTTTTGGGGATTCTGTGATGAGTCGTCTCGACTCTCCATGTCCCAACCTCTGAAATGGAGCTTGTCTCTTCAAGCTCTTCTCTACAGCTCTTCTATGATGTGACCACTGGCGGTGACCAAGCGCTTATCCATGGAATGCTTTCGCAATTTCTCATTTCGGCACTTCGGGACTCCTGTGATGAAGAGTCTCGACTCTTGACTCCTCCAACTCCCGATATCTGAAACTCCAGTCGATGTGCCTATTTCGGGATTTTTAGCGTTTCGCATTTCAGCACTTCGAGACTCTTGTGATGAAGAGTCTCGACTCTTGACTCCTCCAACTCCCGATATCTGAAACTCCGGTTGATGTGCTTGTTTTGGGATTTTCGACGTTTCGCATTTCGACACTTCGGGACTCCCGTGATGAAGAGTCTTGACTCTTGACTCCTCCAACTCTTGGTATCCAAAACTTCGGTTGATGTGCCTGTTTCTGGATTTTTGGCGTTTTGCATTCTGGCACTTCGGGATTCCTGTGATGAAGAGTCTCGACTCTCGACTCCTCCAACTCCCGGTATCCGGAACTCTGAAATGGAGTCTTTGTTTCTGATACCCGAAATGGAATTTAGCTTCTGATCTTGCCATGCGATCATCGTTGTGCTGTTGGTCATGATCTTTTCCATCAATGACAAACACACATACTCTACACTTTGCGTGCACCCCTACATTATATCTTCTGGTCTTCACGAGCTTGCTCTGCTGCGTCTTCCCAAAATACTTCTAGTGCCCACCTAGAACATTATACCTGTACTCAATCCATCATCATTGATGTACATTCCATCAATGACAATCATACATTGCCTGTAAAACATGCCAACACGGTAGACATACCTTAAACTCTATGTCTGGTGTCGATCCCTTTGCGCTCAGTTGTTTCTCGACTGCAAATCTCCTCCCTAGGCCAACCTATATTCACCAAAATACAAACAAGAAACTACAAGCATGCATTCTATATATGTATTAGTGGGTTAGACATCATAACAAAAATGTAAACAAATCATAAATATTTAAGACATCATTTGGTGGGACAGAAAAAGTATTTCTTTATATTAATCTCACAAAATTTGCTTACAATATGAGACCGAAAACTGCTCCTCGAACTCGATCCTGGGATCCTCTTCACCATGCACCAACTGCTTCCACGTATTCTTTTCCTCTTCAGTTCTATCTAGGGAAATGGCAAGGGTTTGCAATGGAGAAAGAAGGAATTATGGCTCAAACTCACAATGTGGTTGCAAAATATTGGGTCAAATGGGGAATACTGAAATGGGCAGAGTTTCTATGCTCTCGTGCTTCTCCTTGGAATGGGACCCCAACACCTTTTATAGGCCAAAAAGATAGTAATGGTTGGGGTGACTAGCTATGGGAGGTCAACTAGTTAGGTAACGAACCAAAAACTCGTATTCCTTTGCAATTTTCATTTTTCGCGCTTTTTGTGAGTGTGCGCGGGCTGTAGTGGTGTAGCAAGCATGTGTACACGGGAAGTAGTGGTGTAGGGTGCGTACACCTTCAAAAAAAATGGTTTTTTAGAAGAGTTGTTCAGTGATGGCTTGGAAAAGATGGAAAGTAAGATGACCTGATGCCAGGTATGCATGTCTGGTGCAATTTAGGGTTATAACAGATGCCCCCTAATGTTAGAGGTCAGAAGAGAATCCGATGGACGAAATACATTACAAATCTTCACCAAAGTACGAAGCGAGTGAGCCTAGCAACCATAGTTCAGGAGGTACCATCTGCAAAATAACAATTTGTCTCACCGAGGCAGGAATACCCATGCTCAGGATGAAATAAAATCATGGTTTCCAATCAAATACACGGCAGATCCATGTCATATAACTATATAAAGTGTAGCCGCGAGCAGTATAGAACAGATCTACATCTCAAAATCAAAACATATACATGTATAGTATCCATCTTCAAGAAGCCAATGATGCCTGATGGATGGAGATGAGGTCTTCAGATCTCGAGCAACAACTTCAAAATCTTCAAAAATTGGGTAGGAGTGTAATATCAGTGTATGAATTCCCTACCCGGAGGTCTTAGATGGCTCGTCAGGAACAAACAAGAGGATATCGATGATCAGGCATAGAACTTCATTGATTTTGAGAAATGACTTGATTGGTATTTCGAGGTGGTCGGGCATGAGGACAAGAGACAAACTGCATAAGGGTCGATTCAAGTTTAGTAAAACTTCCCTTGGATGAAAGAACGACAAAATATGAGACTCAGGCAACATGGAATTGACATAAGTTCACGATGCAAGAGGCAACGTGAAATCTCCATATGTTTGGAAGGATAACCAAATGGAGGAGGACACAACTCTATGTAGCAAGAACAACTTCCTAAGGTCATATTGGTTCCTAGATCTTGACGAACAAACAAAAGGATGTGTTTTTTCCAAGGGAAACTCATTGTGCTGTCAACAAAAAGAAAATACTTTTCCCTTCCTCTTTTTGGGGTATATTTGATTTTTTTTGTCTTTTTCAATAATTTTGGGAAGCTTGAAAAAGAATAAAAGAATGCTACGTTAAAAAGGAGGAACGAGTGTTGCAGACATACTAGTTCCAAGCGCAAGGAACACGTTGATGCTCAGAGCAAGGGGACATAGGTAGGAAAATGACACTCGGGAAAAATCCTCCATGGGTCAAGGTGTCAAGACGCAGAGGCAAAGTGCTACAATTCTTGCGTATAAGGCATGCTTTAGATGGTTCAGTTGAGAGCAACATGGAGCCGACATTAGGCCAAAGACGTAGAGATGAAAATGCAATTAATAAGACATAATGATAACGTCCTTCGGTGTAATTTTAACGATCCCAGAGAAGGTAAGCTCGACGGTTTTTCATTTTTAGAGAGTCTAAAAAAACGTAAAAGAAGACTCCACTGGGGTACCTTTTTAGAAGGTAGTCTAGACATATCGAAAAAGGGGTAAACTAGCACCGAACAAACGTCTATTCAAAACCATCTTAATGAGCATGAGAAAGACAAGATCACTCGACCATCTTTTCATATTTAAGGAGTCTGAAAATAGATTAACTATGGACTCCGTAAAGGATGTTCTTCTGGACCAATTTAACGAGTGTGAAGAGACAAGGTCACTCGGCCATCTTTTCAATTTTAGGGAGTCTTAAAAGAGCTTAACTATGGACTCTATGGGGGTTCCTTTTTCGTAAATTTAGTTCCTCAGGGCCGAAAAAGGGTTAAATTTATACCTAAGAATACTCTTCTAGAGAACCGAGGCTCCTAGAGTATACCTTTTTTTGTACATTTGACCATCCAGACCGAAAAAGGGGTAAACTACCTCTGGAAAGACGTGCCTTCAAATTTTAGTTTGGTGAGCATGAAGGGAAACAAGATCACTCGACAATCTTTTCATGTTTAGAGGGTCTGAAAAGGGCTTAAAAGAAGACCCGTTTTTGTTTGGGAGTCCCGCGGGTGAGGTCAAAAGCGATAATGAATCATGCAAGTGAGGCTCAAACTCATATTCAGGAAAAACTAAAAAGGACTCCCGAGCCTATAGTCATCAATGATGACATGGACGCTAAAAGCGATGAGCGTATAACTAGGGCATCCATGTAAAGGCAGACTCTACCAATAAATTACGACACTTATAAAGAAACAATGATGGTTCCGTGTCGCAAATCGGTGGGGTTGATCTTGTGTCAAAGTGAAAAAGACAACGAGATGCAGAAATTGGAGGTGGAATCCTGACTTAGATGAAAAAAGTTGGAAAAACGACTTTTTACCAAAAGACCTTTAAAAAACACCCAAACTCTCAAAATTTTTCCCAATACCCAAAGTAACATGTATCATAACATCCCCCAAGAAACTCAAGAACCATACTAAACGATTTTCAAGCTAGAAAAAATGACAAAAGGGTCCAAAAAATGACAAAAAGGGGCCAAAAAGTCTATAAATAGAAGCTGGCAGCTCATTATCACCATTGTAAATTGAGAATTGACACAAAAGTAAAAAACACCCCTTTTCCAAAAGAGTTGATTCTGAGAGCTTCAGTGGACGAAACAAACTTCCGCTTGGACCAAGTAAGTACAAACTAGCCCCTCCTGCATTTTTATTCTTCTTTTTTGCATTTCCTTTTGTGTTTTGGGG
Source organism: Picea mariana (assembly GCA_032191745.1). Taxonomy (NCBI): domain Eukaryota; kingdom Viridiplantae; phylum Streptophyta; class Pinopsida; order Pinales; family Pinaceae; genus Picea; species Picea mariana. The sequence goes on from JASDQU010275421.1 coordinate 5,240, forward strand.
GGGTGCCGAACTTTAAAAGGGTTGTCCCTACGTGTACGCAAACTGTCTAAGTACAGCCCTTGTATGCCCGCGTACAGAAAAAAATCTGCATGCGTGCATACGCGACCGTGTCCAATACAACCCGCGTACACCCTCCAATATGTGGAAACAAAATGAAAAGAAAGAGTTAAGTCCCCATGAACTTTTCATTTTGCAGGATGTATGTCCATTGGAGATAGAGGGAGCATTAAGACATTGATGCTTTGGTCTCAAAAGACCCTGCTGCTCTTGTTGTGTTAGCTCAATGCGGGTTGTTAAAATTCTTCAAGTGTCCACTCATGCGAGCACAACCTAGGCTGTTGAACGCCTTGGTAGATTACTATCACCTAGACGCTGAGGCATTTATGCTTGAGGGGCAGTCATTGAATCCAATGACTGAAGAAATTTACTTCATGAATGGTCTCTCGAGGAGAGGGGATCCAGTCAACTTACGTAATTTCCTTCCGGGTCCTCACAACATAGCCGAATTAATTGGGCTACACTACGAGGTGGGCACAGATAAAATGGGTTCTCAGGTGCCGATCCAAAAAATTTCCAACCTATCACTGCAAGTGATATTTCTTCTCATTGGATGGATCACTGGAGCCGCGGCCTTACATCAGGCCTTTCGGGTGCACATGCATTGTGCGGTACAGTGCTTAAATGCATGCGTGTTTGACTGGAGCACAACCATGCTGGCATGCATGAAGAGACAACTAACAGAGTGTCACGTGTGGGAGAATAAGAACTTTGGGTTCAGGACTATTTTATGCTCTTTCTTCTTTGAGAGCGTACCCAGTCTTAGTCCACGAGAGACAGTGCGAGGGCATGAGGCCTTCCTCCCAGCACTATGTAGATGGGAAACATTGTTGCCATGAAAGGGGGGCGGAAGGACCATAGAGGCCTTTGATGATAAATTTTTTGACTAGTGGGCATGACAAATCTCGACAATAGAGGACTACCCCTATGTCAGGATTAACTTTTCTAGGGATCTGGATATGTCCGTACCTCCCAGAGGTGATCGAGGAGAGATAGGTATGTTTGTTTTTCAAAGTTATTTAATTTTTATTTCTTTTTATATATATCATTTTTATGTGTATCGGAGTATATGAAAACTGTGTTTTTGTTATGTATAGATGTGGGACCAGTGAGTCTAGCAGACTTCTTGAGGGCTAGGCGGCGTCCTCGACCAGAGGCAGGACCAGTTGCAGCCACCGGACTAGCAACAAAAACAGGGGGGCCTCCAGCCGAAGAGGTTGAGAGAGTATTGAGATGGGTGGAGCGGAACCTCACCGCGCTCACTCATGCAGTCCTTATGGAAGAGATCGAGGATCTGTCGCCATTGATGGAACCTCATGTAGTTGGGGCACCACAGACCTGGGTCCAACTTTTCCGGTGTTTGGCAAACGTTGTTGTTCACTACAGCAGGGCCAACAGGCCCCGTCCTTAGCTAGGATGGACTACTTACGTGCTGAGGCACCTTTTGTATATTTTTTAGGGCATAAGCCTCGTGACTCTTACTGGACATATTTTTGAGGCACTTACGCCCACCCATGTACTCTGATATTTTCGATATATATATATATGCATATTTACATATTTTTATGTCTTATGGATTACATTTATTTACAAATGTATTTACATGTGTGTGTGTGTGCTTTTTCTTACATGTGTGTAATATGCCAATCTAATACATGATTATTTAGAGTATCTATTATTTGATTCAATCTCCTAGGAACATGGATATACGTAATGTAATCAAGCTTCGTTCTAAAATATGTGCCCTAAGGAACCATCGGTATAGAGTAGGATTGTAAACGTGGTAAACCCCATTTAATTGGGACACGACCAACTGAGCATCTAAGTAGACTCGGAGGTGAGAGATACCATGTGACAAAGCGTCATGGAGCAACTCTAAGACTACGATGTATTCGACGACATTGTTTGTGGCATCACCTAAATAGATACCTCCTGAAGATAGAAATTGGCCTTACAGTGTGAAAATCACCCAAGTTGCGGAAGCAAGCCTCTGAGTGTGTCAGCTAGCGTCGTCCACAAACCCAACGAACGCCTCTGATTCACTTGACATCTACCACAGTGAAAAAGATGACATCAAAAAATGACACGTCCATAAAACCAAAAAGACAAAAACTAAAAAGAAAATGTATGAGAACTATACATATGTACAAGAAGTCACCCAAGGAGACCCACCTATGAGTAATACTTCTTGAGGTAGAGCCCATTTCTAGGCTCCGCCAAAGCATTTCCCTCAAATTCCACTACATGATAAGAGCCCTTATTTATAACCTCCTTCACTCTGAAAGGTCTGAACCAAATGGGTTTGAACTTGCTTGCCCCCATGGGATCCTTATCTTGGTCATAGAACAGGACAAGGTCGCCTTCAGAGAAAATCCGAACACGAACAGACTGATCATATTGGCATTTGAATTTTTGTTTGTGAGCCTCGTTAGCCAAGGCTGCATCACGACGCTGCTCATCGAGCTACTCGAGATATAATAAACGCTCTTCAAGCGGTGAAGTGTATGGCAATAATTGTGCTACCAACTTTAGAGATGGGATCTGGCACTCTATAGGCAAGACTAATTCCATCCTGTAAATGAGTTGAAAGGGTGAGAAACCAGTTGCAATCTTAACAGACGTTTGGTAGGCCCATAATGTTGAGTACAACATCAAATGCCAATTTGACTTGGACGAATTGATCGTTCGATGTATAATAGTTTTAAGGGACTTATTCATAGCTTCCACCTGACCATTCACTTGTGGGTAGTAGGGTCATGAATGTTCTTTACTCAACCCAAGATTTCTAAAAGTGACTGCCATGGTCAGTGACAATCTCTCTCGGGACACTGAACCTTGCTATTATCTGGTTAAACAAAAAGAGAGTTGTTGTCTCGCCATCATCTTTAAACATTGGCATAGCCTCGACCCACTTCGTGAAATAGTCTACTACTACGATGATATAACGATGCCCCCTTGCCTAAGGGGGGATGCATGTAGCGTAATCAATCCCCCACTTGAAGAATGGACCAACTGTGATGATGGGAAACATGGGAGCGGGGTGTGCCCTCATCTTCCGAGAGAAGATCTAACATGGGTGGCATTTCTTGACCAATTCAACACAAACTTTAATTAATGTCGTCCAAAAGTAACCGGCTCGTAGAATATTTTGGGTTGTTTCCAACCTAGACAGATGAATACCACATGCTCCAGTGTGGCAATCGTTAATCATGATTTCCTCTTCTCCATGAGTGAGACACCGACGAAGGATGCAATCTACACCTCGACGATACATAGTGTCCTCGAGTATGAAATAGTTCTTGGCCTGATGGCATATACAGTGACGCTCATCATGAGAAGCAGAGGTGGGGCACTTCAAAGTCTGGAGATAGACTAGTATATATCTGTACTAGGGGTCCGAAGAAGCGATCAAAAACCTGTCTCCTTTGATAGGCAACTCCTCGGGTATAAAATCACCTGATTCAACTAGAAGTTCTGAGATGAGTTCCGTGAAGACAAACGACTTTTTGGATTTCGCTAAAACAAAATCCAAGTCAAATTATTGGAGGATAACTATCCATCTACTGATCTTTCCGCCAATTACACGTTGTGTCAACACGTATTGAAATGGATTCACAATGGAAATGATGGTGGTCTTGCGAAACAAGATATAATGACGGAACCGTTGGACATCATGAACTGCTTCCAATGCAAGTTTTTCAATGTGGGAATAATTGAGTTCTGGTCCAACTAGGCCTCAGCTCAGGTAATAAATCACGTATTCTGAGAGGAAATCATCCTCTTGAACCAATACCATACCGATGGTCGAATATGTAGTGGCCAAGTACAATAAGAAATCTTTATTATAATTGGGTGGCTGAAGCAGAGGGGAAGACGTGAGGGCATGTTTCAATGCTTTGAAAGAGCATTGAGCGGCTTCGTCCCAATGAAAAGGAACATCCTTGTTTAGTAAATGCATGAAACCCTTTGTGATCTCAACACAATTTGCGATGAAGCTCCATAAAAAGTTCACTTTTCCCTGTAAACTATGAAGTTGAGGGACTTTGCACGGGGGAGGAAACTGAACTATCACCTCAACCTTTAGAGGATCGACCATGATCCCTATTGTTAAAATTATGAAACCTAGCAGATGACCCGACGTTACGCAAAAAATGCATTTGTTTGGATTCAAGTGAATCTGGTAGTAGTGACATCGCTCAAAGATAAGTTGGAGGCGTGTGGGATGATCATCTCTCTTACGATATCATGACGCTAAATCATCAAGATAAGCCTTGACTATGTGTTTGAGGTCATGGAAAGCAAAAGACATGGCCCACTGAAAAGTAGCTCCAGAATTTTTCAGAACAAAAGGAATCTTTCGATAAGTGAATGTACCCCACGGAAAAATGAAAGTGGTTTTGTGTTGGTCTTTGGGTTTGATATGTATTTGATTGTATCTCGAAAAACCATCCATGAAAGAAAAGTCCTTGCAAGCTACGCATTCATCAACTATCTGGTCAATAAATGGCATGGGGAAATTATCCTTTGGACAGGCCTGGTTTAAATCATGGAAGTCCGTACATACGCGAATCGTACCCTGTTTTTTTTTTACTAGCATGGGATTTGGCACCCATTGAGTCAATTGGATGGGGTAGATGAAACCAACTTTAAGCAATTTCTCCACTTCAGCCTTAATAGATGCTGCTTTCTTAGGATTAACTGGACGAAGCTTCTGCTGGACCGGCTTAGTGTTAGGGTATGTCATGATTTCATGTTCAATGATTATTGGATCTATGCCTGGAATTTCCTCATAAGATCAAGAAAACACGTCGCGAAATTCTTTAAATAAATCCTTGTAGATTTGAATCTCCTCGGGAGAGCAGTCTACCTCGATGAAGACATTCTCCACGACGCCAAGGGTTCTGGAGATATCAATAGGTATCATTTTAGAGATGGTTTACATATTTCCTTCAGCATAAACAACGTGCATAGCCAAAGGATTGATAGGACAAGCCCTATCTCCAGTCATAATCAGAGTGAATTCACCTGCTTCAATTCTTCTTAACTCTAGGAGGAAATAAGATCTGTGATGGAGATCATCCCAGGGTCTATCCGAACTAGTCATTACCTCAACAATTTCCTCATCTGAGGGAAAGACTAAGTCTAAAGAATTAGTATCGGCGAGGGAACCTTGAGCCCAAATAGGCTCGAGAACCGGATCTAACTCATGTGCAGGAGTCAGATCGGGGTCGGTGAAAGCTTGTTGTACTATAGAGTACACAACTTCTACCGTGGACAAAGGCATGGCCATGCCATGGTTCCTTGTCCCTTCCATCGTGGATGATGGGGAAGGAGGAGTCCATGGATTGTTAAAGTAAGTCGTGCGAAATGACGAGATTTTGCAATATTTCAACCCTAGGCTGGTTGGGGACAGTCGATATGTACTGGACATTGTCGGTCGGAGGCGGGTAATCGAAAGCACCCATAAAAGGTGGGCACAAACCAACCCCTATGTTGACGATGCCAGGCTGAGGGTTATCAATAATAGGGACCGTGGATACCCCCAATGAAGGGTCAGGATAGGAGAAGGATAACTGATCAATGGAAACGATCCGACCCTCATGTGGAAACAACAAGACTTAGAAAACTGTCGCGACCACTGCTTGCATAGCATAGGTCCAACTTCTTCCTAACAAGAGATTGTAGTCGAGAGACGCATCGACCACTTCAACCTCAAATCACACAGTCTTCCCCCCTAACTGCACGGGGAAAGAGGGGATGATTCCATGTGGTCAAAATGAACGATTGTCCAAAGCAGTAAGAAGAGTAGGCGACGGAGACAAAACGGGTTGTCCAATGGCCTTCCAACACGCCAAATACATCACGCATGTCGAGGCACCCTCATCAACCTCCGTGTGGAAAATGTTCCGAGTAAAAGTTTTCGTGGTGTAAGCCACTACTATCTGAAATGCCACGTGGTAAGGGAGACGAGGTTTTAAGTCGGTCGTATCAAGAATGATCGTTCCTGGATTACAATTCTTAGCAGATCTTAAGGAAGCTAACATAGCCTTTCTCTGGGAAGGTCATCTATAGAGGACTTCCAAAGCAGACATTGCACAAGGGGTTTGAGACAAATCCTCCACCACAGAGTAGTTCTGGGCAGCCCTTGCATTTGGGTTGTGGGAAGCTTTCTTGAACACACCTTTTGGGATGTGTGTCATTGTTTTTCCCAACGTATTCTCAATTTGGAGAGGAAGAGGTGGGTTTTTGGCTTCTTTACCCTTCTCAGAGGTGTTTGGAATTCCATAGTCGCATGTCCTAGTTGTTATGTCAACGCTACCTTTCATCATGTACACATTCACGAATGAAGGATTACTAGAAGACGAAGGGGTCCTTGACTTCCCCCCTCTGTGCTTGAAGAGGATTGAGTTAAATTTTTCCCATGTGGAAATGGGTTTGTTAACACGACAGGCTGTTGTTGTGCCAATAACTTCTGGGCCTCTGCAAGCCGAGGGCACTGGTGAGTCGGATGGTCTTCTATGCAAATATTACATGGATACTTTGACTTCTTCTTTTCTGTGTTTCCCCCACCAACATTATTGGTAGGTTTCTTATCCCCCTTACCCTTATTTTGCTATTTCTTCTTTCTGTCAGGCTGTTGGGTGGCCTCCGGGTTTGTCAATTGCACACTGTGTGCATCTGAGTTTGAGTAGGGGGTGCAGTCGAACTGATGGTCTGGCTGGCCGTTGTCTGCTATATTGACAATTTTTACAATTATTTCGACAGTTGATCAGCGAGCTTCGTTTGTGCTGAACCAACAATACCATCGGCATGTGGTCCAAATCTCTCTCTGGTCTTGTCAAGTATCGACCGTGGTGCATCTGGAAAAACTTCATAAAGTAAACCAGACTGAGAGTAAATAAGCTCTAGTTGTTGAGCTCTCATTATCGCTTCTTCTTCTTAAAATACCCTCAACGTTGCGACGTATTTAGATAATTGTGGTACCAAAGACTTAAGGAACCACTCAAGAAGGAATGCTGGTGGGACTGGTACTTTTATCAAACTCTTCTGGCGTCTCCATTCTTGGATGTGATCTGAGATATGGTCTGTCTTTGTCTGCTCAAAGTTGGCCAACAATTCAGTGTCGGCGTCATATCTCATAGGTAATTGAAAATGGTTTAAGAAAACCATTGCCAATTCACCAAAGGTAGAGTATCTTGAGCGGTCAAGCTCGATGTACCATTTCGCAGCACTGCCGATGAGAGTGCGTTGAAATAAATGCAACTGAACGGAGTCATCTCTCAAAGAGTTGGACGAGCACCATAAATGGAAGGTAGTCACATGATCGCCTGGATATTCATTAGGCTTAGCTTCGAACTTTAGAATGTCCGAAGGCAACTTGGTTGGCATGGGAGGCCAACGTGGATCATGACAGATGGGGTCGTTTAATAACCTTGTCAAGTTTTGTAAGTGTAGAGTTTCCAGAAATGGTAATTTTGGTTTGTTGATTATAACCAGGGAAAAAGGATCCTAGAGTTTGGTTGGCACCAGGTTTCCAGGAAACGTTAGGCTATTGACCAGGGTTCTGGTAATAACCATGGCTATGACTAGCATACAGATTCTATGCTTTTTGAGACGTCATTGGATGACTCCCATAATAGGACGTAAAAGGTTGGTCTTGCATTGCATTCCAAGGATTTTGGGAAGGGTTGCCCCCTGTCGATACGACGGGCATAGATCCTAAGCCTTCCCCGAGGTTCCATTGGCTATGGAAGGGGTTTCCCCCTACCCACATCCTTGATGAGGGAACTAATCCCTGTCACAGATTCCAAATTCCTTATGAGGAAGGAATTCCTGAGTTTTCCACCTATGCAGGAATAGTACCCTGCATAGGATTTTGTTTTCCATAACCGGGGTTTCCCCCGACCGAGACGACAGCTGATGAGAATGCGTTGTTACCAAATGCACTGAACAAAGAGAAATGTGTCGAACCTACTGGCATGATATAAGAAGGAAGTCCTTGACTACCTTCTCCAAATGAACTATAGTTTACGTTCGGCCCGACGGAGTGCTGGTGAGCACCGCAAAGTGAAGAGGATGAAGGAGGTATATGACCCCCTTCGTAAGGGAAAGTGTTATAAGGCACTGAAGTGCCCCCCATAGATCATTTCAGAGGAGCATTATAGCTCCCTACCCCTAAACCTAAAGTCTGTAGAGTGTTGTAGGAAAGGACAGAGTTCGTATCGAAGCTAGGCATCCCGTATGAGAATGAAGGACCTGTTGCACTCTGGGTGAAAGGAGCAGTGATTGCCGCCATAGACAGAATCAGACCATTGCCCGAGGTAGAGGCGGTGGAGACCATGGTGGTTCAAAATGATGACGGTTGGTTAGGAGGTGGAAAACCCTCTATAGTGACAGCCGTAGAGGGAATACGAGGATTCCCTGAAGAAGTAGCAGCATTTGTCTCCATCACTGCTTGTGACACTACCTGATGCTCGTAAGGTTTAACCTGTACGATGATGGGTGCCAATAGATCAGTGAATGAAGGGTTATATGGACCAAGAGCTTCTTCTCTAAGGTAAAAAATGGTTGGTTCCTCCGGAATCAAATGTTCTCCTCTCAGTTTCCTGTGGCCCAGTCACCTCAAAAGACCCTTCTTGGTCTAGTCTTCGCCTTAGCGGTGGTGGGGGTGGCTCCAGAGTAATCGGCAGCAGTCCAAGAAGCCTTCGCGACCGGTGGAGCTCCTGATCCTCCACGATGTGAGAATATCAATGACACACTATGGCTTTCTATTAACATTAAATACCATCACACACTAGAAAAATCTCCTATGAGACAAGACAAGCATATCACTAGCTAGTTGGAAGAACAGTTACACCAGCCAACACTAGAGTAGCTTACTGGTGCAAGTGCAACTCGAATAAGGAAGCATCCTCTAAGTATACTCTGCAAAGCATGGCCTGATGTCTTCCCTAGGTACTATAGTTGTTACACGTCAAAATTGCTCAGCTGGATAAGTGTCACATTGTCCCTCTCAAGTGTTGTAAGTGTCGCATCTTCCCCACAACTTTCGCAAGTGTCGCAAGTTGGTCACTAGTGTCGCAAAGGATGTTCAGACATACTGCCATGTCAATGACACTAAAGGGGCACTTATAACATCTCACATGACTAATTTGAATGAGGAGAACTGATCTACTAAAGTCAAACAACCTTTTGCCATCTGAAAGCACCCAAAAAACTGAGTTTTGGAGAAGAGCGCTCCCCCTTACACTATCTCGGAGCGCCGCCGCTCCCCCATACACTGTTAGGGAGCGTTATAACGCTCCCCTGGCCCTTTTAAGGGAGCGCTATAGATTTTGAGAGCGCTGACACCCCCTAAATCTTACTAGGGAGCGCTACAACGCTCTGATGGCCCTTTTGAGGGAGCGCTACCTATTCTGGGCGGTTGTTAAGCTGTTGAGATGAATGGGGGAAGCATCTTTTCATTCTTGGAAAGCAGTTGGATTCGAATCCCTAGTTCAGCCATGATCCTAGGGTAGGTCCTCAACTGAAGGAGGAAAATCCTCACCTTCCCCAAGGATATCTCAAGATTGTTGAGCCTCTCCAAGGCTATATAAGCAAGCTTTCTGATGGTGAAAGAGGAAGGAAAATGCAGAATTACACCAAACTTATGATCTCATAAGTGGTGAAGGAAGAATTGGATATGTGAAACTTATGATCTTGGAGGAAATTTACAGTCAGCCAAAGGAGATCAATCATTGAAG